>JANSVB020000471.1:2233180-2251495 GCA_025504935.2 Erythroxylum haughtii
GAGCGTGGATCAGGCTTGGGCTTGACATAACCATTAGATATGAGGCTGACCTTAGAAGAGTGAACCGATCGGCCCACTGGTCGTTTTGAATGGATCCGGGCCCAACACGGTCGACCCGACCACATACCTTACCCGACAATGACAAAGATGGCAGGCAATGGAAGAAAGTGACGACGATAGCAGACTTAACGAGAGAACACAAAACGTAGAGGATGATAACAGTAGAAGAAAAAGAATGAAGATGGAGCTGTTTTTTTGTAAAATGAAATGAAATCGACATCGTTTGGACATCATTTTTGTTTAATTTTTAAAAATCTTCAAACATTTGGTGACAATTTCAAAAAAGTTGCCAAATGTCATAAAAATTCAACATTTGGTGACGTTTTTTGACAACGAAATCTTCAAACTGTCGCAAAATGTTTGACATTTGACAACAAAATATTTAAACAATTGCAAAATGTTCAACATTTATCCATGATTCGTAAAATGTCGCTAAAGCTTGACTTTTGGCGATGAATTTAGAAATTGTCATGAAAAGCAGACTTTTAGCAACGATTTTAAAATCGTCACCAAAAAAACATAGTTAAATGTCAATTTTGTTGTAGTGATTTGATAAGTCTGGCAATGTGGGAAGTTGTTGGAGAAAACTAGCGCCCAGGGAGAAGGATGAAGCTACTTCTCACTTGACAGGTTATAACTTGTGAAGGCACAGTGAGAAGATGACTGGATAGGTGTGGTGGCTGCAGGAAAATGTTGGCCAAATTTGGGGCAACAATAGGAATAAATTAGGCAACTAAGGTTTGTGTATTATTTTGATACTATATATAATCTATTATAGCCAAAGATAGCTTAATCGGTAGTCAATAAATATAGTATGAATTATATAGAGGTAGTATAAGATTAATGTTCTATTGTTCTTGAGTAGTATTAATTTAGGAAATCATTGACAAGATAGAATGACAATTAAATATCATTAATAGAATCAATTACTATTGGTAGAGAACTAAGATGATTGGAATTAAAATAAAATAGATATTAATTTCATATTTTATGTCTAATCGATAAATTATATGATTAAAAGATTGAAATATACCAAAAAATCATGCATGAAAGGTTAGTTAAAATCATTTTGATATTCTTAGTTATTTGGATGGTCATATTATATTGATATAAGTCAATCTTAATCTATAGATATAAAATGATTAATTAGATAATCAAAAATAAATATATGAGTTTAATTTATATAATCCTAAATATGATTTAAGATTATAATTTAGGATTATAATTTATATCTAACTTCAACACATTTAAGAACCTAGTTGGTCACATACAAAAAACATATTAAAGAGAAAATTGGTGTTTTAATTAAACTAAACTTGATTGTAAAGTTTGAAAAAAAATTGTAATTAAATATGAGATAATAAATAAGTAGTAATATGAGATATTGAATTTTATTTGAACTCAATTAATATTTAATTAGAATTAAGTATAATTCTAATTAAAGTTTAATTAAATTACTAAAAGGTCCAAAACATATTATAAATGGACATAAGTTCTAAGGACATTAGCAATTCTTTGAATCTTATTTGGAATCAACTAATATTCAATTCTAATTCTAATTGAAGTTTAATTAAATTACTAAAGGCCCAAAACATTATAAATAAACTTAGGCTCTAAGAGAATTAACATTTCTTACCTAACCATCTTTATAATAGTTATAGAGTTCTCTTAATATGTTATGTGGACATTGTTAGAGACTAGACACGTGTGTGACTTTAGTAGTTAAAATGAGTCAGTTTTATAAAAAAATTGAAGAAAATGACAAAAAAGATCAAGTTTTACAATAAAGTATGAATATTTTATATGATAATCATATTAAAGAATTTAAGTGATATTAATTAACTTTTGAAAAATAAAAAATTGTTTTTATTTTGCGGCAGACATGAATGAATCCAAATTCAACTACTCTTTGAAAATTGAGCCAAATCCAACTACTTTTTCATCATCATCACCATCATCATCATACTCCGAAGTTTCACAATGAAGCTGGATCTAGGAGACTTGATAGTACGTAGTCTTACTCCTACATAGTAGAGAGTCTGTTTCTAGTAGATCCACATGCAGATGTGATAATAAAAGAATGATGCAGGTTAAAGAGTAAATAAGTAAAACTGGCATGCTAAATACTTATGTAAATAAAATACAATAAATAAAAATAAAATATAATTAAAGGATATACCTGATGGTGTCCAGATTTTCTAGTACCTAATAAGCTGATTATTTTACAATATGATCAATATGGATAAAAGATTTTAGATCAATCAACAAGGAAAAAAGCCCCCATCAAAAATAGATACAACATTAGATATATTCAAACATACACGCCGTGGAAAAAAAAAGTGGAAAATCTTAAATTTGCTTTTAAGTTATTTCCATTCCACTACTAAGACAAAAAAGGAAGAACTCTTAAAGGAAAAAAGGTAAAGTAAAAGATGGTGAAGAGATTATTAAATATCAGGGACAATAGATTCATCAGGGAAGAAGGAACCAGAAACTGTTCTTCCACCTAAATACTTTATTTGTCTAGAAAACCCAAAAATCCCAATATTTCTACCATCAAAGATCTCAAAAAAGTCATCTACCAATAACCAGAACAAAAAGATCTCACAAAACCCCAAAGAGACAATCCAATACTAACAGTAAGCCATCAAAATTAGACAAATGAACTCATCCATTCCCAAAAAAATCCATGAAAGTAAAGTTTTGTAGGCAAATCTAATTCTACACGATGATCAACACGAGTCCACAACGAACTAATCACTCAGCAAACATATTTCCATTACAAAAAAGCACCCTAACTTCAACCAGAAAAAGAAAAAAACAAGATAAACATTTGCATAAAACATAAATAACCATTAAAGCTTGACTCCTGAAGGGTACATTCCAACACAAAGAGGAGCCAAAAATTAAAACTCATCTCAAGTTTAGCCCATCTAAAGCACATAAAGAAATAAACTTCAAATAAGAAATGAAAACCAAACAAAACAAGAACCTTTACCTCGTGATTGACCACGGTTGATACATGATAGTGAAAGAAAAGTACTATTCTTGGTCAGTGGTGTCCCAGATCTGAGCCTTGACGCTCTTGTGCTCAAATCCAGAGTTAGAGTAGAAAAGCATAAAGATAAAAATTACAGAAAGTTCCTACCTTTATTTCGTTTACATCCAACAAACAAAACACAAATAAGAGATAACCAGAACAATCAACTATAAGGCCATGATAGCAGTCAAACTACTGGAAAAGACATAAAATACCTTCAGAAGCTGATCCAACAATCCACCACAAGAACCAGACATCTCATCAGCTCAATCGACTGGAGGCCGTCAACCGTTGTAGCGGAAATCACTTGCACTGTAGCGGAAATCCCTCTTTCACTCTTTTTTTTATTACATTAAATATCCTAGCTTAGCCAGACTAATCTTAAGTTCCTAAGATCCTAACTCAAGAGTCCTAAAGGAGGTAAATCTGGAACCTCAAGATCTTTCATGTTCTTACGTAGCCTATACATTTTTGTGCACAAAGAGTCGTCACATACTTGATTGGTCATCTGTTGATTGATCACTGGCCTTGCTCAATATCAGGTTCTCAACAACCTTCGGGTTCTCTAGTAACTTCAACTCCTACGCTGTCACTAGAAATGAGACGTCTGTAATTGATCCGACCAAGGAGCCTTGCCCAAGGGGCTAGAGGATCATCAACAGAGAAAATTTTCCATTTCTTCTCATTTTGCATGACTCGAACTCAAAACCTCTTGTAAGGTTGATTACATATATGATTGTTAAGCTAATCGTTAAATTAAAGCATATGTATATCCAACAAAATGGGGTTTTGGTTCTTAATTATTAATACTTAATTTGCATTAACCTTAAAAACATATATTACAAAATCAATAATAAAAATATCCCATGTCCAAGTCGTTTAAAACGTATTCAAGTCTTGGAAGTAAATTTCTTTGAGGGTCTATCAATTTAAAGATTAAAGGTTTGAATCAATAAGGAAATAGTTATTCAAATCAACTTTAAATAAAATTTTTGTTAGGAATAAAGACATGTTGAGACGTAAAAATTTTATCTGAATTAAGTTCATCGTTTGGTTTTATTTAAATTAAGTTTATCACTTATTTAAGTAGTTGATTTGTTAAAGAATTTATTACTAATATTAAAAGAATACAATAGTTAATTCTTGGCTCTACCTGGCTATCTCTGTTGAGCTAAATGAATCATGATGTGTCGAGGAATGCTTTTTGCTGACGTGAGAGTTCCAACGTTTGTTATGCATGTACGTCTTCTTAGAGGTCAGATTCATAGATGCTAATCAACATAATTCTCAAACTCTTAAGCGGTTGACAATATTCATCTCTTCTATAATATAGTGGGTTCGATGATAATGGTGACCTTTTGATTTGATTAATTGATAGTGTAAGAATCAGGATAATTCAATGATTCTATAAGACCGTTACCCACCTAATGGTACAAAAACTATAGGCTGATTCTAGAAAGGTAAGGCAGAGAAGCATCTTAGGTTGGAACATAATTAACAAAAAAGAAAAAGAAGTGTTCTAGAAGAAATAGACCATGCATTGGAGCATCTTCCGCGTCCCGAGTTTTGTCCATTGCATTCAAAGACAATGATTCTATACAAATGGGATTTGAAACCTTCTTTTACTCTCAAATAGTTTTAATATTAATAAACTATGTTAGAGACCATTTGTTAATATTAATAAACTAAGTAATTACAATTATTAAATATAAAACACTTGATGAGGCCATTCTATGTAGGTGCAATGGCTTGTGATTGTCAATATGCCTGTTGTAGTAGCAGTACCATAGGAGGAGCTACGTGGGAGCCTATGGTGTACTGGGATCCGCAACATTTAAAAAATTAAATATTTTTATTTTAATATATATATATATATGGATGGAATTATTTGTAACCCATTAGTATATTGGGTCTCTCAAGATTTTAAAAAATTAAATATTTGAGCTCTCTTATTTTAAACTTCTAGCTCCGTCTCTTTGAGCAGTACCAAAGTTCACAATACAAGCGGATTAGAGACATGGACTTCAGAAGCGGATGGCTTTAGAAGAAAAGACAACTTGAGCTTGAGAAATTGAGATTGTCCAATAAGACATCTTGGGTTACTTAATACATGTGCCCAATGAGATAAGTCCCTACAAGCCCAATTGGACACTCCCCTCTATGTTTTAGAGGTAGCAGGCTCGTTCTCATGTATTCAGTTCAGTTCTCACCAGTTTGCTTCTTTACTATTTGTCTTTCGTTTATCGAAAGTGATATTACCAAAATTTGACCAGCTGAGGCGTAGAGTTCTTTATAGCACCTGATTTATACGATTTAGAAGTTTTATGTTACATTTAAATTAACTCGTATTGTAATTTAGAAAGCTTCCATTATTATACTTGCATATAGAATTAATAATGACAATGGGCCGGTCCCTTGTTAATTTTTTTAAAAACTCAAAATGTAAAATAATTTTTTTTAATTGGATCCAATTCTGGGTTGCTAAGCCCTGGGCTTATCCGAAGCTTAATTTTTTTAAACAAAACAATATTGTGTTGCTTAGAATAATTGAGTTTTAAATTTGACTCACTTAGCCTTAACCCTAACCCATAGAATGGTCCATTAAAAACACTTGAATTTAGGTCCATGAGTTGTCGAATATTTGTGTAGTTTATTTTATTGGTATATATTAATTGAAAAGGCAAAAGAGAAGAAAATACACTTTTAACTAGGATCAGTACATGGCTGTTGGAGATAGAGACCGGGCCTGGGTGAGGTTCAGGAATTGGGGACCTCTACAAAACTTGCAGAATGAATAAACCTATCTCGATGTACAAGGTTTGAAGAATCAACTACTGCCTGTCGGTGAGATTAGGCAACTATAGCTAGCCCCCAACAATTGCCCTGATAGTCAAACAACTTTGAAGGGAGATTGGCTTTCATATAATTGTATTGCATAAGAAATCATGAGCATATTGGTGTTGAGAACTTAAACCTGCAAATAAGGAGTCACTCTAAACTTTCGTTTTTGTCCCTCATTAGGGCTGGCCATTTGATTTTATGTTTTGAGGCCATTTGATTTTATGTTTTGTTTTTCTTCTTTATTAGGATTGATATTTTAGATCTTACTTAAAATTGTTGAACAAGTTTGATTTATTAATCAAATTTCGATTAATATCGGTTTGTTTTGTTTTATAACTGAAAAATTAATCAATTAAAATAATAATTGTAAAAATTTAAAAGAGTTTACAATTGAGTCAAATTAAAAAAATTAAGTTAAACCTAATTCATAAAAAGTTTAAACTCATTCAATTCAAAATTATGTTTTTCTTCGTCAATTTATCAAATTGATAACTAAGTTAATATTGTTACATATGATGCCTTAATTAGTGGAGTAAATCCTTTTGATAATTTTTAATTTAAGAAATTGTAGAATTGTAATAAAAAATCATAATTATAATTAACTTAAAACTTTTTAAAAATGATTGATTAAGAGTATAAGTATTTTAAAATTCGTAAACTTTAATTAAATCATTTTTTATAATTTAAAATATATGGTTTGTAGCTTATTACATATATATATATATAATAATTTAATCAATACAAATTCAAAAAATAAAAACTACTAATCTCGCTGTTAGATCAATTTTGTTTTTGTCATTATAGTTAGTTCTAGTTAGTTATCTCTTATTAGCTAGCTAATCATTCTTTTATTGTAATTAGCATAGTTAGCACCTCCCACTAACTTTGTATATAAACTCTCTGTTTACGCATTCTAGAAATGAGAAGAATCATTTTCAAATTCCACATGGTATCAGAGCAATTTTCTTCCGCCTTTCTTCTTTGATTTTTCTCCATTTTTTTTGAGCTGCCAAACATGGCAGATCCGTTACCTTCTAGTCCCTATTACATACATCCTAATGAAAATCCTTCCCTTATACTTGTTGACCCACCTCTTTCCAGTTCGAACTACCATATTGGGTGTCGCGCGATGAAGATGGCTCTCCTCTCTAAAAACAAACTTAAGTTTGTCGATGGATCCATCCTTGTTCCTCCAACTACAGATCCGATGTTTCCACACTGGGAACGCTGCAATAATCTAGTACTTTCTTGGCTACAACGCTCTATCTCTCCTTCGATCACTAGTTCCATTCTCTGGATAGATCACGCTTCTAATATCTGGATTGATTTGCGTGAACGGTTTTCGCAAGGAGACATTTATCGCATCTCAGATTTGCATGATGAGATTAGCTCTTTCAAGCAGAATGATCAATCTGTCACCGATTATTTTACTGCCCTAAAAGTTTTATGGGATGAGTTATTGCAGTTCCGCCCTCTACCTGTTTGTTCTTGTTCCCCTCCTTGTTCTTGTGGTGCTATGGTCCAGATTAAGAAGTATCATGATCAGGATTATATCATTCGGTTTTTGAAAGGTCTTTCTCCTCCTTATGCTGCTGTTAGATCTCAGATTATGTTAATGGATCCTCTACCTACTTTGAACAGAGTTTTCTCAATGGTCATTCAACATGAAAGGCAGATCACAGAGGTTTCTCCTCCGGTTTTTGTTGGTAATTCTGTTCGACACAGCTCCGCTTCATCTTCTCGATCCCCTATTTCTTATAGCTCCAGCAATTCTACTGGCTCCGGTACTTCTTCATCATCCATTGATACACGGTTCTGTACTTTTTGTCAAAAACCACGGCATACCGTTGAGACTTGCTATCGCAAGAATGGTTTTCCAGTTGGATATAAATCTCGGGGGACATATTCTCGAGCTCATAATGTTTTTTTTTAGGATCCGCATGACTCTTCTCCTACTGAATCAATTGAGGCTTTATCAGTTGCTAAATCTAGCAACTCCAATGTTAATTTGACTCAAGAGCAATACAATCAGCTCCTTACCTTACTCAATCACACCAACCTCTCCACTGCACCATCCACCTCCAGTTCTCCACGTATTACCAATCAAGTAATGTCCATTCCATCATCTTCATCCCTTGCACTTCATCACGAAGGTACTTCATCTACTTTCCTTTCTCTGTTTACACCTACTTCTTGGATTGTTGACACTGGTGCTACTGATCATATCACAAATTCTTTACATGCTTTTGCTGTTTATAAGCGCATTTCCCCTGTTACAGTCACTTTGCCTGATGGTACTAAAGTACTTGCTTCCCTTTCTGGTACAGTTTTCTTTAGTGTTGAATTTTATCTTACTGATGTTCTTTACATTCCCTCCTTTGCCTTTAATTTACTCTCTGTAACACATCTCACCTCATGTTTGCCATTTGTTCTTCATTTTCACCTTTCTACTTGCTTTATACAGGCTCTGCCCACGAGGAAGATGATTGGTACAACTAGAGTTCTTCATGGCTTATACATTCTGGACCTTCCACCGAAATCGTTTCCCGTTTCTGCAGCCTTGTCTTCTACCTCCACTGTTATTCCTTGGCATCAGCGACTTGGTCATGTCTCTGATTCTCGTCTACGTCTTTTTAAAGCTTATATCCCCTCTCTTCCTTTATCGAATAATGCCGCTTGTGATGCTTGTCATTTAGCTAAACAACGAAAGTTACCTTTTCCTGTAAGCTACACTACAACAACACATATTTTTGAACTCGTTCATGTGGACATTTGGGGACCCAATTCTATCATTTCAATTCATGGTCATCGTTATTTTTTAACAATTGTCGATGATTATAGCCGATATACTTGGATTATTTTAATGAAACAAAAATCAGACGCACGTCAGTACATCCAACATTTTTTCTCCTTGGTTGATACACAATTTCACACTTCCATAAAAACTTTGAGATCTGATAACGGGCCTGAATTTGCTATGCCCCAATTTTATGCCACCAAAGGCACTCTTCATCAAACGTCCTGCGTTGAAACACCTGAACAAAATGGTCTTGTGGAACGCAAGCACCAACATATTTTAAATATCTCTCGGGCCCTTCTTTTTCACGCTTCAGTCCCTAAATTTTTTTGGGGCTACGCTGTTCTTCATGCCACCCATCTTCTAAACCGTACACCTACCCCTTTACTCAACAACAAAACACCTTTTGAATTCCTTTATAATTCTTCGCCTGATTTTTCCCAGCTCCGTGTGTTTGGATGTTTAGCTTATGCCACCACCCTTGTCAGTCATCGTCACAAGCTTGACCCTCGTGCTCGTAAATGTCTCTTTCTTGGTTTTAAACCTCATGTCAAAGGTTATCTTTTGTTTGACACTATCACTAAACACATCTTCGTTTCCAGAAACGTCACCTTCCATGAACACCTTTTTCCTTTCTCCAATTCCACAACATCACCCACCACAATTCCTCACATCTTTGCTCCCTCCATTTTATATGATTCATCTGTTGATGTTCCACTATCCACTACTCCACCCTCATCCTCTCAACCACCACCCCCCCTTTCCTCTCGTCCTGTTCGAGATCGTCAACCCCCATCGTACCTTCGTGACTACTATTGCTCTACTGCTGCCACCAATCATCTTCCAGGTACTTCTCCTCATTCTCTTTCTTCTGTTGTTTCATATCATCATTTATCACCTGCACATTTGCGTTTTACTTTAGCTCTCTCTGCCCACCCTGAACCTAAAACCTACAAACAAGCCGTTACCCATGAATCTTGGCGTGAGGCTATGAGAGCTGAAATCCTTGCTCTTGAACAAAATAACACTTGGGTTGTTACTGATCTACCACCTGGTAAATCTCCAATTGGTTGTAAATGGGTGTTTCGGGTCAAACACAAGGCCGATGGTTCAATAGAGAGATACAAGGCTCGATTGGTTGCCAAGGGTTATACACAAACTGAAGGTATTGATTACTTTGAAACTTTTTCTCCTGTGTGTAAAATGACTACGGTTCGCTTGCTTCTTGCCTTGGCCACCTCTCAACAATGGCACCTCCAGCAGCTTGATGTTAATAACGCTTTTCTTCATGGCGATTTACATGAGGAGGTCTACATGGTCTTGCCGCCTGGTTTTGAACAAGCCGATAACACAAAGGTCTGTAAGTTACAAAAATCTCTCTATGGTCTTAAGCAAGCAAGTCGGTAGTGGTTTGCCAAACTCACAACAGCCCTTCTTGCTCTTGGTTACACTCAATCTGCCTCGGACCATTCTTTGTTTATCAAGAAAAATGGTGATTCCATCACCTCTCTGTTAATCTACGTGGATGATGTGATCCTTGCTGGGAATGATCTCAATGAGATAACTTCAGTCAAAGCATCCTTGGATTCTGCTTTCAAAATCAAAGATCTGGGCACTCTCAAATTCTTTCTTGGCCTTGAAGTTGCACGGAGTTCTGCTGGTCTACATCTTTACCAGAGGAAATACACACTTGATCTTTTACAAGACTATGGCTTCACTGATTGCAAACCAGTTACAACTCCTATCACTACCAAATCCAATCTCAAGCTTCGCACAGATGACAATGCGTTGCTTCCAGATCCTACTTCTTACAGACAGCTTGTTGGCAGGTTATTATATCTGACCTCCACTCGCCCAGATATAACCTTTGCGGTTCAGCAACTTAGCCAGTTCCTTGACAAGCCTACTTTCCGTCATTTACAAGCTGCACATCGGGTTCTCCGATACCTCAAAGGGTGTCCCAGCCTCGGTTTGTTTTTCTCTGCCTCTTCCTCCATGACTCTCCAAGTTTTTAGTGATAGTGATTGGGCCGGCTGTCCCGATACACGTCGATCAATCACTGGTTTTTGTGTTTTCTATGGTAATTCTCTTATCAGCTGGAAGGCTAAAAAGCATACCACGGTTTCTCGATCTTCATCAGAGGCAGAATATCGAGCTCTCGCCACAACCATTTGTGAAATTCAATGGTTACATTTTCTTCTTGCCGACCTTCATCAACCTCCATCTTCCCCAACAACTGTGTTTTGTGATAACAATTCTGCTTTACATCTCGCTGCCAATCCCATCTTTCATGAAAGAACAAAACACATCGAATTGGATTGCCATCTCGTTCGCGAAAAGGTCAAATCTGGAATTGTACATCTCATGCCTTGTTCTTCGCACCATCAATTAGCCGATGTCTTCACAAAATCTTTGGCTGCCACCCCTTTCCATTCCAATATTACCAAGCTGGGATTGCTCACTATCCACAATCCAGCTTGAGGGGGGCTGTTAGATCAATTTTGTTTTTGTCATTATAGTTAGTTCTAGTTAGTTATCTCTTATTAGCTAGCTAATCATTCTTTTATTGTAATTAGCATAGTTAGCACCTCCCACTAACTTTGTATATAAACTCTCTGTTTACGCATTCTAGAAATGAGAAGAATCATTTTCAAATTCCACGTGACATAAAAAAGAAAGAAAATATATGTGTGTGTGTATGTTAACGTTGATTAATGTGAGGCCAGAAAGCCTAACATGAAGTGTTTATTTCTCGATATTTAAAGATATAAATGAGTTATACAAATATCCACTGTGTTGAAGTAAGAATCCACATGAGACCAAGTACAAATGTCAACTATTTAATCAGCCCTCACACAGAGACAATTAAGCCGGCTGTATGCTTAAATGACTTGTTTAGTAAATTTTATAGAGATTTCCTATACGTTTGTGCATGTGTATGTCTGTGTCATTTAACTATTTGAGAAGCTGTTGAATCGATAAATGGAGTCAAGACTTGGTTTTCTTGTTTGTCAACATTTGACTGGGTACATTACTGTTTAATGCCGATGACGACTAGACTAAGCAGGTCAAGATTTTGTGGCCTCCATGTCACGTGAAATCACATGCATTCCCCATGGTCCTGACTCACTTGGTGCATCGTGCATGACTGAGTAAACTAGAGCAGTAGCACCTGGGAACAAACAAAGACGATACTCAATTTTTTAAATTGAAAGTCCCTTTACAAATTAATATTACGAAAAATATATTTTATTTTATATTAAATTTTTTAAACATCGAAATAATATAATTTAAAATTTTATTTTCTTTAACATTTCGAGTATATGATTAAGTGAAATTGTTAACACTAGTATAGAAAGCTGCAGAACGATCTACGTTTTATTGATAAGCTGCGTGGCTATTAAATAGCCTTACAAGTAACAGAAAAAATCCATCCACGTGGTAACAGAATCCCAATCGTGGAGTTCACTTGGAACAAGTCAAAAACAAGAAACTAGTTACTAGTCCCTAAATATGGGGATTATTGCTAACTAGAAACAAACTCCTAAAGACCAGGTCCAACGACAGCACTAACGGAAATACTTAAATTTTAACATTTAAAAGAGTTATATGACTTTTTTTTACTAGCTACCTACTATTAAATAAGTGAAATTAATATATTGACGAAGATAAAAATCATATAACTTCTCTAAATGTGGTTTTTACTTACAATAATAAAATATTAATAGAAATAAAATTTTAAATTTAGGTTTTAAAATTTATAATTAAAACTAGTTATTAAAGTGAAAATTTACAATGTTTGATAGTTTTTAATTTATTATCCCTATATCAAATATATTAGCGCCAATTTAATTAACAATTAATTAAAAAAGATGCTTGAACTATTTAACAATAATTTTTTAATGAAAAATATTAGTATAAAAGACTCTAAAAAACGAATTAAACCAAAATTGAGTTCGCTTAAAATTAATCTCCAACATAGGATGCAGATGTCACGTGACACCAATCTCGGAACGTAAGCACCCACGTGACTTTACGAAGTTGCTAGTGATTCCACAAAGTATACAACTGAGAATTTCTGATTGGCCCACGTTAGAAGTACTCACTAATCTATCGGTCAAAGCGTACTCCAAAGTTCAATTAGATGAGCTAATGCCCAACTACATTCAACTACCAGTTATTAAACATAATTTAATTAATTCACAGTTCGTATCATGTAAATTACCAATTTAATCGACAGACTCTTTTTTTTTTTTTTTTTTGGTTATCTCTTTCAGTTTCCTCTTCGAATATTGGAAACCCATTCTTCAAGTAAGCTGATTACTATTGCCAATGCCAGCTGTTGCCGTATGCCAGATTAACGTATATACTGTTATTTTCTTATTGTTTATTTCTTGTGTCAGGTACATGGTCTTCCTTGTCTCTTTCATTTCTCCAGTAACGTCTAGGTTAATTTGTATTTATCTTAATCGACAATTGGTAATGACTCGAGTTTTACCTTTTTTCTGTCTTCGTTTTTATAATATTTATAAAATTTGTAGTCGATATCTTTTACATACACGTACTAATATATAAATCGTACATTTCAAATAAATAATTTAATAAATTAAAAATTTAGAATCAAGTAATAAAATCAATGCCAGAAATAATTATAAACTTTAACAAATTTTTGTTCTTAATTAGTCATTCTTTATAAAATAAAAATAAGTTACAGTTTCACTTCTCAGTAACTCAAACTTGCATAAGAACTAATTGTTTAATCACTCGCGGGGCTATCTTCGTTTCTATTGTTTAAAATTTAAACTTGCAACGTTTTATTTTTCAAGTTTTTGTATCCAACTTCCAGGTCACCTTTCTAGGTGAAAAAGTTGTGGAAAAGAGTGGATGAATCAGCGTCTTTCAGTCAGTCCTGATGGTGTCAAGACAGGGCCATGACATTAATGTCTGTAGTACATGGTTAGGTATATCCCAGCCTCGAGAATTTATGGCATCATAATGCAAATTCATTGAGTTATTTCAAAAGAGTCTAATGACGAATGATGATTTGCTTATTAACAAGAAAAGAACGACATGATTGGAAAAAGAAAAGCCTTACGCAGTGCCTGCAATCAACAAGCCACATTACTTTTGTTCCACATTGCTTTTGTTAACGTTTAGGATCAGCTAAACCCTAGTATTAAATTTCGAATCTTCAAAATGAGAAAAGAAGAAGACGGGAGGTTGTACCTGTTGAAGGAATTGTAAACGAAACGTGTAATGTGGCAGAGACTAAAAGTTTGACTGTGCAAAATGTACACTTCTTTAGAATCCTGGACCAGTTTTTCTAACCTAAAACTAAATAAATGCTCCTTTGTCTTTCTTCTCTTTGTCAACACGCAAGTATGGCCAGCGTCGGATCTGCCTTTATTTTGTGTTCTCTTTTATATGATTCTACACACGCGGATTTGACTTTCCTTCCCTTCCAGTGATATCATCGGCCACTTTTTTGACGGAAAAAAAGGGTTTCTTTCCTTTGGACCCACGTTCACAAAATTGCCTTTGGAATTACTCGTACACTATACTGCTAATCAAAGATTTTTAAACCAGAAATGGAGCGGCAAGCCGAGATCTCATAACGGTCCAATTTGCACTCATTATTTTTTATATATTAGATCATTTTTTAAAAAATTACTTTAAAAAATAATAATATAAAATTAAGTAATATGCTCAAATCATATATTATACTTAAAAATTCCCAAGTTAATTTCGTTATCGTAACTCAAAACATCAGAAGGGAAAGGCTCCCCAACTGATCGACCGGTGCCTGGGTTTTATATTTTGTGAATTGATGTGAATGCACATTACAAGTTTGTGTGGTCTATCGTTGGAAGGTTGGCTATGCTCAAACATAATGGCTTGCATGTGCCAGTTAAGTTTTTTTTTTTTTTTTTCCCTACGTGATTGATGATTATGATTGAAAAAGAATGTGTAAAAAGTCAAGTTCCTTCCGTTTGTTTGTTATATACTGTATTTCATTACGTTTTCTTTCTCTATTGTGTGAAAAAATGTCAATTTGAAGTTTCTTCATTTATAATAAATTATGTCGAGACTCGCGCTTCATCAAGCATTGAGCAAACACTTTAGATCAATTATTCAATTAGGTTTAGGCTGGCTTGTTATACATATTTGTGTAAATTTCAATCCTTTAATTTATTATTTTATACATATAACTAAATTACATCTTACTAGGTATCGTTTGATAACCAAAAGAATTGGAATTAAAAAATGAGAATATGAATGAAAAGTAAGAATTGAAATATAAATGAAATTACTGATTATGTATATTTAGTATGTAAGCATTATAAATGAAATTATAGAAATTAATAGTTATACCAGATATCAAATATTAAGAATGGTAATTTATGTTTGATTATTTTATGTGATTGATTTTGTAAATAATTAATTAAATATTTTGTATTTAATAAATAAATAACTATAATTATTTTTAATGATTCAATAAATTATTAATTTTAAAATAATCGTGTCTGATTTTTTATAAGAATAAAATCAAAGAACCATAATGAACTTATTTTATGATATAAATTTATTGAAATAAAATTAAATAATTATTAAATAAAGTAATGTATAATGTTGATGATAATATCTTAATAAGAATCAATCAAAATGATGTATTGTCTAAATAAATAAATAAATTTTAAATTCTCAAATAGAGAGTTCAAACACAAAAAAAAAGAGAGAAAAAGGTCTATTTTAAATTTGTCAACTCTTATCTTGTCTATCACTAGTAATTAAACAAGAAAAAATTAAGGAATGTAAATTAAAACTCATTCTCACATCTTCATGTAACCAAACGGAAGTATTTTTAGCAACGTCATACATTTATTAACTCATTCAAAACTGATAAATATTATTATTATTAGCAAGAAAGTCAACAAATAATTCAATCATTATTTTGTTTAACTATAAAGTTTAGAATAAAAGACACCATGATTTGAGTTAAAAAAAAAAACTCAGTACCACAAGTTATATAGACTCTTAAGAATAAAAGCTGGAGTAAATTCATGACACAATAATTTTATTTTCTTCAGTTCTGGCTGGAGTTACCATAACCATCATGCACCATCTGTTCCTGTTCCACCACCAATGATTAAGAGCAACCACTTTCATTGTTTGTGTTGTTGAGTCTTCTTTACAAGTTGTCCTGCAGCCTCAATAGCAAGAGGTTTTATGTTGTGATTTTTGGCCATTAATGACTTTGAACACCGATATAAAAGCTACTTCACGTGTGATTGAAACTGATCGATATTACCATAAGCGTAAAAAGTGAAAACTTAGGTTGTACAAATTTCACGTCAGTCACTTTCACTCTTTGCTATTCTAAATATACAATTACCATTCTCTTATAGGTTAGAATTTTTATAGAATCTTTTCGTTTTATATGTATTGCGAAGTGTTAGCTTTCTGTCTGCTGTCTGCTGTCAGTTTCAGTTTCATTGCATATGCCCAATATATATATATATAGGCACTTCAGTTGACAATTTATATATATATATATATGTATAGACACTTCAGTTGACAATTTATATAAATTATCAAAAAATTAAACAATTCATAAATTATTATTCTAACTAAATTATTTAAAAAATAGTAATTTAAAATCAAACATCAAACTTTGTTCTCAAACAATTCTTGTTCATTTTTAAGTGTCTCTAATTTTAATATATGAAAATATTGCTATATTCATATTAGTCCACCCGAAATACAATAACCGAGGCCATTTACGACTCTCTCGTGGGAACAGAAGCCAGATAAAATTCAGCAGCTTTGTTCTCTGACTCCTCATACTTGAATTTCTACTCTATATTAGATTACATATATAATATTTATAACAAATATTATAAAGTTACTATTATAATATGCATGAAGGGCACAAATTTCCATCAAATTTCAACGCTTTCATGTCCCCAGTTTGACACCACCCGCATTTATACCACCTGTGCTATTTCCTCCCGTCTTTCTTACTCTTCCTTGTCCATGTTCTTGCATACCATTCATGTCGCTTCTTAAATCTTTCCTTACCCTTAATTAATCTGTCTTCTTCATCACAATTTCTCGTCTTTGAGATTCTTCATCTGTTCCATACCATCATAGGCATACCTTGGATGTTGTTGAATACCGTTCTAGAACTCATAGAGCCGTTATGGATCTTGTGAGCAGAAGCTTTGTTTCACAGTCTCCTCCACCAATTAATACATCTCCAAGTAGCTCAATCTTTGGTCCTCATCTACATTCCTCTGACACAAGTTTCCCAATCATAGCCATTGCTGTTATAGGGATTTTGGCCACAGCTTTCTTGCTCGTCAGCTACTACATCTTTGTCATCAAGTGTTGTCTCAGTTGGCACAGAATAGATCTTCTGAGGAGATTTGGCATATCCAGAAACCGAAACCACGAAGACCCTTTAATGGCCTATGCACCTGCACACGAGACCAGAGGCTTAGACGAGGCAGTGATAAGGTCAATCCCAGTATTCAAGTTCAAGAAAGTAGTCATCAACAACAGCGGATACCTTGAAGAACAGAGCTTCGGTGAATGTGCGGTTTGTCTAACTGAGTTTCAGGAAGATGAGAAGCTAAAAAGAATACCAAATTGTGGCCATGTTTTTCATATAGATTGCATCGATGTTTGGCTTCAAGGAAATGCAAATTGCCCACTTTGTAGAACAAGCATTTCAGGCCCCACAAGACCGTTCTCAATTGACCAGGTTATTGCCCCAAGCTCCACGCCACAAGATCCACATCCTTACACAGAAAGTCTCATTGGTGGAGATGAAGACTATGTCGTGATAGAATTAGGAAATCATAACTCAACAAATCAAACACTGGTTTCAGCTCAAGAAAGGCTGAACTCAGGAGAATTATCTGCTCGTTCAATTAGTACTCCTTCACCCAGGAAGACAGAGCAGAGAGTGCTTCAGAAAAAAGGCAGGAAATTTAACAAAGTTACGAGCATGGGTGATGAATGTATTGACATTAGAGGCAAAGATGATCAATTCGCAATCCAACCCATTAGAAGGTCTTTTTCAATGGATTCTTCGACGGATCGACATTTGTTTTTGTCGATTCAAGAGATTGTGCAGCAAAGCAGGCATGTCACAGAGGTGAGTCCTGTTGGAAGTTGCAGTAGTAGAAGCAGGAGAAATTTCTTTTCTTTCGGTCACGGTAGAGGTTCCAGAAATGCAGTTTTACCTGTTTATTTGGAACCATAAATATTGGAGAAAATCATTTTATATCATTTTTTTAATGCGTGTCTCTTTTTCTGAAGATTTAGAAATTTTTATAGCTGTCCAAAAGGCATAGGATTTATGATATAAAAGCATTCAACTGGAGTTCTTCTTGGTTGATTCTTCCATTTGTGTCATTATAGAATTTATACAGGCATGACCAACACTACTTCTTCTCAAATTCTTCATTTAATTGTCAATTAGTGCACTTTGGTCTTACTCAAGAGAATGAGGAATAAGTTAAAGAGCCCAGAAAGACTCAAAAGTTTCAGACAAAAAGGAAATAGGTCCCCT
>JANSVB020000471.1:2266930-2283771 GCA_025504935.2 Erythroxylum haughtii
TTAAAGCGGGCCCAAACCGTTTACTGATTTCCGCGCATGTGATTGTTTTTGAAAATAAAAATGTCTTACTGAGTTTTGAAACTGTAAGTGACTGCTCTAGCATACCACCCTCGTGAGGCACGGGTTCGGATATCACCTTCGATGTCGAGTTTGGGTCTTGAGAGAGTGGGATGCTACAGTAACTGAATTAATTACTACAATATTTCCAAAGTTTATCACAAGCAGAAAAACTTAATGCATAGCAAATAAATCAACACGCGAAATTTGTTAACGTAGTTCGGCATACACAATCTACGTCTGCGGAGCCCTCACTCAAATTAATTAAACTTTCACCAAAATACACTAGGCTTATATAATGCTATTATAGAGCTAACACCACTCACTCCTTAATGTTATCCACTCATATTCACCTCCTTAAAAGTTTTCTTACACTCAATAGCATGACCTCCTCATGCTAATCTTAACAAAGAATTTTTGAAATAATGAATGAAACAAAGAAAATAATATCCCAAGTAATTAAATCAAGAATTACAAGAAATAAAAGAACACTTGAGTCATAGAACACTCCACTATGTGTGCAGTTGAATTAAACCATAATCCATTAACCAATTCCTACTCTGTTTCATTAAATCTCATTTACACATTTATATAAAGCTTACACAATTGTATGGATAAAATTAAATAGCACAGGGTTAGAACATCGTAATGGACACAAAGAATCTCATGTGCTCTTTTTACACAGCCCTCATCATGTCTTTCTTTTTCTTCTACTCTTGTTAGAGAATGCACGACTCCTTCTGGTTGGCATTGTAGGTTAGGGCATGCCAACAACAAAATAGTTAGAAAGATCATTTCTCAATTTAATTTGCCTTGTGTTATGAATAAAGAGAACTCTTTGTGTGGACCATGTCAACTTGGCAAGAGCCATAGACTTCATTCGTCATCTTCTTATCAAAGTTCTCAAATTCCCTTTGAACTTGTTTATAGTGATGTTTGGGGCACTGCTCCCATCACTTTAGTTAGTAGTTTATGATATTTGGTTCAATTTTTGGATGATTGTACTAAATATATTTGGATCTTTCTTATGCGTCATCGTGATGAAGTTTTCGATATTTTCAAGCAGTTTTATGCTATGATGCAAACTCAAATTGGGCATAAAATTAAAATCCTTCAAATTGATTGAGGTGGCGAGTATTAGACCATTTCAATTTTTTTGTATCCTTTAAGGGCACTCCATCGTCACTCTTGTCCAAAAACTCAGGAACAAAATGGTCCCCCAGAACGTAGACATAGAGACATTGTTGCAAAAGGTCTCCACATTAGTGCCTATACAAATGGGAACCTAACTGCAAGTTTCTCAAAACATTTTAGTGTCTCTATTATTCCTTCATTCGTTCATATAACGCTTATAAGCTTGAATATTGATCAAAACCATGTGTTTTTTGGGGTATAGTTCTAAACATAATGGTTATTTATGTCTTCACATAGAAAGTAACCATCTTTATATTGCTCTAATACCATAAGACAGATGATATAATGTGAAAGGTTGGTCATCCACAATGCATGGATATTTGTATTTATAGCTTGATTGGTAACATATACAACAAATATCTTAGAGATTGTTACAACAATATTATATGTACTCCTATATATGTGGAACTATTATAAATATCAAGCTAGAGATAAGTTCATATCTGTTCAAATACAATAAGATTTGTTGTGAAACTAATCACAGGGTAAGGCTATTTGATCTGGACTAAGTCTGGCTAACTACTTGCATTCTAACATTTTCATCAAAAAACATATATGACATTAACTTTTTTTAAGCATTTAAATTGTGTTTTAACATTTTCAAAATATTCAATTTAGATAATAAAATAACTAACCCCTCAACGAAATCATGCCTCTATCAGTTATGTATTACGTCAACAATAATGTGATACAAAATTATTATTTTAATGTTTATATAGGTTCTATCATCGCCTCAAATCCACATCAGTGTATTTGAAAGACATACAAGTGTTTATATATATAATTTAAAGTTTAGTAACTCCATCGCTCTTATTAACTTAATCAAACTACTTGAACTAAAAAAGTCAAAGTCAACATATTCGATGAACAAGGCTCCCTGCTTTGCGAGGGTCAAAGGAGGATCATCGGTGTACATAGCCTTCCCTTTGTAATTTTTATAAAGAAAATGTTTCCGTGATTTGAACTTGTGATCTTATGGTCACAAAGGAACAACTTTTACCAGTGGTCGAACTACTTAAACTCTAGATCATATTTTTATTAAGGATTTTTTTATTTTAAAGTTTAAATTAAATATTTTAAAAATTAAAGTCAATTTGAATACTTCAAAATATTATAATTTAACTTGTATTTAGTGAAAATATTAAGATTAAAAATAAACTTGTCTAAATAGCTTGCATTACTTCAATCTCATGTTAGTTGTATTTCTCTCTTAAATTTATTTCCAATCGAACTAATAATTAATTTTCAACCAAAATGCACAAATAGCTAATTTTATAGTAGCAACAACTATTATCAAAATAATAATGTAATGTATTTAAGAAAGAAGTGATTGTAAGGCGGATGGTACCGCCATTCAAGATTTATGTATTAAAAATTAAAAAAGAAGTAAAAAGCAAGTTGACAACAGCTTGCATGCAAGACTATCAATAGCTTGCATGCAAGCCGTAGTTGCTACACAATAGCTTGCTATGTAAGTTGTCACACAGAGGAGGGTCTATAAAAGACCCTCCCTTCCTCCTCTCTTAACATACATACGCATATCAAACTTGAATGAGATGTGTGGTGAGCTCGAGAGTGAATTTTAGAGAGCCATTTTATGTGAGAGTAATTTTTGGGTATTTTTAAAAAATGTTTTTCTAAAAAAAGTGAGTGACAAAATAGTGAAAATATTATTCTAGAGATAGTAAATTTGAAAAACATGTTGTGTGAAAGCGCCACTATTTTGTTGTATCATTTTTGACTCTCTGCATCTACTATTTTCATTAGTGGAAGATTTATTTAGAGTTTGGCCAGTGGACATAGCCCAAATTAGAGGGTGAACCATGTTAAATTTCTATATGTTATTTCCTTGCTTATTTTACCTGTGGATTTAATTCGTAATTTTTCCCAACAATTAGTATCAGAGCTAGGTTTGGTTCTGTGTCCAAGCATTTCTCATCGAAGATGGAGGCAAAAATAAGCAAGATGATTAACCTAAATGGCTCCAACTACTACATATGGAAGAACAAGATGAAAGGTCTTCCGCTCATCACAAAATGCATTTACAGGTATTCACCACAACAAAACCCGAAAATAAATAGGATGAGGAGTAGGCGTTTGAGCATGAGCAGGTATATAGTTTTATTCGACAATTTGTTAAAGATAATGTATATAATCATATCTGCAACGAGACTCATGCACGAATGTTGTGGAAGAAGTTCAAGGAATTGTATGCCTTAAAAATCGATAACAATAAATTATTTTACCTAACAAAATTAGTACAAACAAAATGTCGAGAAGATATCTCTGTGACAGATCACTTGAATGAATTTAAGAGGATCGTGAATCAATTATTAGGAATGGGCATAAAATTTGATGGTGAAGTGCTTGCCCTTTTCATGCTTACCTCCTTGCCAAAGTCTTGGGAGACTTTAGAGATTTCAATCGACAATTCTACAATTGATGGTGTTGATAACATGGAATCTATAAAAAATGGAATTATAAATGAAGAGATAAGACGGAGATCACAGAGTTCGACCTCTTCAACACAATCAGAAGTTCTGGTCACAGGTTCTGAGGGGAGGAGCAAATCTAAATTTAGAGATAAGAGCAAAGGAAGATTAAACAAATTTACAAATGTTGAGTGTAATCACTGCAAAAAGAAAGGTTATATCAAAAGGTTATGTAGGAAGTTCAAAGAAGAAAAGAACAAAGGCAAAGAAGTCAAGAAAGATGATAATAGTGATGATGAGAACATGCATCGACAACTACCACCATTAATGATTGTCATATCGTCTCATATGATAATGATGCGAATAGTGCATCCTGTGAGTCCAACTGGATAGGTGACAGTGGTATCACTATTTATGCCACATCACATAAAGAACTTTTCTTATCATACACACAAGGAGATTTTAATGTCGTTAAATGGGAAATAGCGATTTGGATAGTATCATCGGAAAAGGTGATTTTTACTTAGAGACAGACAATGGCATGAGACTGCTTCTGAAAGATGTCAGATATTTTCTCAATCTTTGCCTAAATCTGATCTCGATTGACATATTTGACGATGAAGGTTTTTGTAGCACTTTCAAATATGGAAAAATGGAAACTTTAGGCTCATTGGTAATCGCCAAAGGTACGAAGTGGTCAAAGTTGTATGTGATGCAGGAAAAGGTCTCCAATGATGTTGTGAATCCAATGGAGAAAGATGATGCAATTGAATTGTGGCATAGGAGACTTAGTCATATGAGCAAGAAGGGGATGACTCAATTGGTGAAAAAGAATGCATTATTTAGTGTTAACTAAGTATATTTAAAGAAGTGTGTTGATTGTTTTGCAGGAAAGCAAAATAGAGTTGCTTTCAAAAGTTCCCCTCCTTTCAGAATGAAGAATGTGTTAAATTTGGTATATTCAGATCCGTGTGGGTCAATGCCAAAGTCACTAAGTGGTACTCAATACTTTGTGACTTTCATTGATGATCATTCTAGGAAGACGTGGGTATACACCTTGAAGACATAAAGTGTTAGATGTTTTCAAGTAATTCCATGCCTCAATTGAAAGACAAACAGGGAAGAAGTTGAAATGTATTCGAATAGACAATGGTGGAAAGTACACTGGATCATTTGACATCTATTGCAAAGAGAACGGTATTCGACATCAAACTACTCCTAAGACACTGTAGATTAATGATTTAGCTGAGAAGATGAACAAGACTTTGAAGAAGAGAGTTAGATGCCTACTTTCATATGCAAAATTGCCTAAGACATTTTGGGGTGAGGCTTTATTAACAACATTTCATGTATTTAATCGCTCACCATGCATCCCTTTACAATTTGATATTTTGGAGAAAGTATGGTTAGGAAAGGATGTTTCCTATGATCATCTAAAGGTATTTGGTTACAAAGCTTATGTCTATATCCCTAAAGATGATAGATCCAAGCCTGACGTTAAGACTCGCCAGTGTATATTTATTGGTTATGGAGAAGATCAATTCGATTATTGGTTTAATGATCCAGTCCAGAAGAAGTTGATTCGAAGCCTTGGTGATATATTTGTCGAAGATCAAACCATTAAAGATCTTGGCAAAGTGAAAAATGATGTTCCAAGAACTGATGGTGACCCGATGGACTTAAAGTTAATTTCTTCAAAAACAGTGCCATGACAATTTGAAGATGAAGTTGAAAATCACCACTTGAATGTATCTATTGATGATGCTCCCATTCAAAATCAATTAGATGAAGATTCTAATGAAGATGATATTCAGAATGAACCACCAACACCAGAGACTACTCAAGTTCTAATAAGGAGATGTACACAAGTAAGACAAACCACTACTAGATACTCCGATAATTAGTATGTGTTACTTACTGATGGGGGAGAACTGAAAATTTTCAAGAGGCTATGATAGATGAACATAAGATGAAATAGGTTGAAGCCATGCAAGATGAGATGAAGTCCTTGCATAAGAATTTGAGTTGGTGAAGTTGCTAAAAGGTAAGAAAGCCTTAAAAAATAAGTAGGTGTTCAAGATTAAGCATGATGAACACAATTCTCATCCAAGATTCAAAGCTAGATTGGTTGTTAAAGACTTCAACCAAAGAAAAGGTATTGATTTTGACGAAATATTTTCACCATTTGAGAAAAAGACATCCATCCGTATAGTGTTTGGTTTAACAACAAGTCCAGACTTAGAAATTGAGCAATTGAATGTCAAGACAACCTTTCTTCATGGAGATTTGGAATAAAAGATATTATATGAAGCAGCTAGAGGGTTTCAAGGAAAAAGGGAAAGATTATGTGTGTAGATGGATGAAAAGCCTTTATGGTTTAAAACAAGCATCGAGATAGTGGTATAAGAAGTTTGAAACAGTTATAGGGGAGTAAGGCTACAAAAAGAATACTTCAAATCACTGTGTTTTTATACAAAATTTTTCTAGTGATGATTTCATTATCCTTTTACTTTATATTGATGATATGTTGATTGTTAGCCAAAATATCAATAGGATTAACAGTTTAAAGAACCAGTTAAGCAAGTCTTTTGCCATGAAAGAAGCAGTGCTAGCAAAACTGATTCTTGACATGATGATTGTTAAAGACAGGGGCGCCAAGAAATTATGATTATTACAAGAGAAATACATTGAGAAAGTACCTTAAAGGTTCAACATAGATAAAGCTAAAGTGTCTAATTGTCCTTTTGCTAATCACTTTAGGCTGAGTACTAAACAATGCCTTTCGATGGATGAAGAGAAGGAAGAGATGATGAAAGTCACCTATGCTTCTGCAATTGGAAGTTTGATGTATGCTATGGTATGTACATAGCCAGATATTGCTCACGCAGTTGGAGTGGTAAATAGGTTCCTTTCAAATCCTGGTAAAGAACATTGAGATGTTGTGAAATGGATTCTCATATATATACGTGGTACTTCCAAAATATGCTTATGTTTTGGAACTACCAAGCCTGTGTTAGTTGGTTACACAGATGTAGACATGGCCAGTGATTGACTCGAGAAAGTCTATTTCAGGTTACCTAGTTATCTTTGCAGGGGAGCGGTCGTGTTATGACAATCAAAATTGTAGAAATGTGTTACTCTATGTACCACTGAAGTCGAATTTATTGCTGCAACTAAAGCATGTAAAAGGCTCCTATAATGAAGAAGTTTTTAAATGAACTTGGTTTTCAGCAGGATAGTTATCAATTATTTTGCGACAGTCAGAGTGCTATTTATATTGGGAAAATTTTCTCATTCTATTCAAGATCAAAGCATATTGATGTAAGATATCACTAGATCATAGAGGTTTTAGAGAAGAAACTATTACAACTTAAGGAGATTCATATGAATGAGAATGGATCAGATATGATAACAAAAGTTCTACACAAAGGAAAGTTTGAATTTTGTCGATCATCTGCAGGAATGATAGTAAACTCCATGTAGTAGGTAAGGTGAGAATTGTAAGGCAGTACTGACATACATGATATTGTCATTTTAGATTTATGTATTAAAAATAAAAAAAGAAGTAAAAGGCAAGTTGACAACAGCTTGCATGCAAGACTATCAACAGCTTGCATGCAAGCTGTTAGTCGTTACACAATAGCTTGCTATTCAAGCTGTCACACGGTGGAAGGTCTATAAAAGACCCTCCCTTCCTCCTCTCTTAACAAACATTTGCATATCAAATGTACATGAGATGTGTGGTAAATTTGATAGTGAATTTTAGAGAGTTATTTTGTAAAAGAGAGTGATTTTTGGGGTATTGTTAGGAAACATTTTTTTAAAAAGGGTGAGTGACAAAATAGTTAGGATATTATTTTAGAGATGGTAAATTTGGGAAACACCTTGTATGAAAGCGCCACTATTTTATTGTATCATTTTCACTCTCTGTACCTACTATTACATTAGTGGAAGATTTATTTAGAGTTTGTTTCGTAAACGTAGCCCAAATTAGAGGGTGAACTACGTTAAATTTTTGCGTGTTATTTCTTTGCTTATTTTACTTGTGGGATTTAATTCGTAATTTTCCCAACGTGATTGCTGTTACAAATGTAAACTAATGAATCTAATTTATCTACTTTAAAAAGACTAATTTGTTTTGGTTCATTTCAAAAGCAATTTGAATTAGCTAATGAGAGTATTAAGATTATTGCCTAATTTTTATTTAAAGATTGTAATAATTGGTGAAGACAACTTCCCCTCTTTCAATATAAAAATTCTCTTTAACATAGTCGGTCGTGTGATAACCTATAATTAAGTATGCTATAAGATTTCTCTTCATATCTTCTTGAAATTGTCGTCGAAGATCAATTAAAAGCAATTCCCTCAAATTTTCTTAAATTATTGACACGGAGGTCAAACACTTAATAGGTTTGTAGTTAAAATCCAAAATGCGATCCTTTCTTCCATATATGTTGGTGAGTGAGTGATTCTCACCGGTAAACTTGTGATACAACAAACTTTTACCATTCATTTATTGTTTGGTTTAACAGAGGCCAATCGCAGCAACTATTATGCATGCTGTCAAACTTAAGGTTGTTGCCCGAGTGATTATCGTGTTGATCAGGCATTTGATCCGCAAATATCGAAAAGGGGAATCCAGCCCACGTTTTGGAAGATGATGCTTCATTTTCATGATTGCTTTATCAAAACAATGACGTGCAAGTCTTAAGCTTTTACTTCTTCTGCTGACAGTTTGTTCTCCGGTGAATTAATCTGTATACCCTGCTTCTCCACAGAAAGCGACTCTGGATCTTTTGACTTGATTTCACAAATTACATCACCTTCTTTGCCCCACAGTAACATGTACAAGCCAATGATTACCGTAACACCACCAATTATGCTGTTCCAGTCACGTTTAAGGAGTTAGCATGAAAAATTTCTTGGCATTTTTTAAATACTCAAAGTAGAAAATTTTAACCTATCAAGTGACGCCTCTTAACTTTTGAAACATTTTAGTACATTATTTAGTTTCTTCCTTTTTTTTCCCCTCCTTTCTGTGTATCTTTTTCTTGGTATTAACTATTCAGCATATGTAATTATTGAGGATGCATCCCGTGCAATGGCTCACCTGGCAAATTTGGATAGCTTAAAATTTCATTAGAAAGTTTTGATTATGGGGCCACTTGAAACTGATATTTGTGTTTCAAAGTAAATTTGTGCTGGATAATGTTAAAGTTTCAATATACCTGCCTACGTAAAGTTTTTCACCAACCACAAGGTAAGCTAGAACCGTCACCAGTACTGTTAAAAATGGATTGAACATGGCCACAAATACCGGTCCTTTTTCTTCAGTGCACCATAATTGAATAAAGATGATTAAACCAGAAATGACCACTCCCTGCAATGGACCACATAAATAATAATCTATTAAGAAGCGTAAATCTAGCAAAACATCTCTGGTATAGATTAATCCTACTTACACCGTATAAAGTGGACCACAAGTCGATATTGAAACCAATTGTCCAAGCGGCTCTTCTATGTTCTACAATTACGGTGAAAACGGCTGATTGTGCAGCACCAAGAAAGCTCATCCATGTGGTTAGTGACAATGGAGCAGGATACTTTCGTAAGGTGAATGCCTGAGGTATTTTGAGAAATATTAACTTGTAGGGATAAATATATAAGCAGAGACAAAGAGAAGTTTGAGTTGAATTGGGGTACCTGCATAATATATGACAAAGACCACGTTATGCAGCTTGTAGATATCAGAATTGAACCCTTTACCCAATCCTCGTGATAGTTTCCAGCTTTTCCATGAATATGGATTAAAGGCGGCCATGGATTTTTCAATGCTTGACCTCTATACAGTGTCATTACTAATCCTCCTGTCAAGGAAAACAATGTCCCAAGAACTTTAGCAATCCCACGAGGATTTCCAAGATCAAGAGCCTCCAACCTGGAATTGGTATGATTTATTAATTAATCAGAAATAGCAAGGAGATATTAGTTCAATCTAGAGTTTATTTGGAATAATAATCAATAAATCTGGTACTAACCTCATTAGAACCGCTATAACGAAGGTTATAGCAAATATGGTGTTGACCATAGATGTAACAAAAGCTGGAGTCGTGTATTTCAAGCTCACGAAATACAAGTTCAAGGACAATCCGACCCTGTAAATCATTGTTATATGACACAGTTCTTAGTTAATTTTCATGATTGGATGACCGATCTTGAAGTTTTCAGTTGATCCTTACCCGAGCAGAGAGATGACAAAAATCTCTACAAAAAGCGTTATTGTCAGCTTCCTCCTTTGTTTTCTGTGGAGAAATATAAGGTAAAATTATCAATAGCAGATGCTTAAGAAATGGATCATGATCATTACGTCAACTTATTATACAAAGAATCAGCACATAATTGTGTACCTTTCAAGGAAATATGCGAAAGGGAACATGAACACACCAGCAACAATATGCCGATAAGTTATGTAGACATTAGGATTCATCCCGTGATTGAGGGAAGCTTCAGTGATGAAGTTGAGAAAAGCATAGCAGATCTGTGAGAAACCCATTAGCAAGTGTGGCTTGAACCTTATGCAGAAGCTCTTTAGTCCGCTATATTCCAATGCCATGCTGTCTTTCTTTCCTCACTAATTCTGATCAATCAGCTTTTCCTTTTTCACTAGCTGCAGCTAACACAACATCCATGCTTATAAAATAGTATTTGGTTTAGAGTTTTAGTTCTGTAACTTATCTTTGGCTTCATAGGAAAAGAAAGTGCCTTAAAAAGTACCAAGTACTTACAAGTAATGATTGGTGAAGCTTAATGAGATTTCAGTGAAATTAGTCGTGCTCTGTATTTGAGACTAAGTGATATAAGTTAAAATAGATCGTGTAAGACTAAAGAGATGCTAAAAATAGGAGTTGATTATCTGTTAAAAGAAAATTACAAAAGTTGCTAGCAATAGGACTTCGTACGTAAAACAATAAAGTCAATTATCATTACTCTTTGTAAGAGAAGTCATAAACAAAGCAATTCATCCGGCTTTCTTTGAGGCAGTCAAGGTTTTAATTCAGTCATTATATTAATGATTTCCAGCCAATCGAAGTCGTTTCACTATCAACGTTAAGAGGTAGTTTGTTGTTTCAATCAAAGAATAAATTCGAAAATGCCTTTTTGTGTGTGTGTATGTATGGATCGTTCTAATTCAATACACTTTTACTTTTTTATGTGTCAATCTGTGAAAACCAGAGTCATTCCATAGGGAGAAGTAAATAGTCCAGTCTAAAAAGACGGTAATTGTAAGAAATATGAAGAAAACAAGTGCTAATGAAAACGAGTAATCGATCGGTATGTGATTTTCTAAGCAAATAATCATTTTATCATTTATGGTGATCGTCATCTACATGAAAAAGCCATTATTTAGTATAATACAATTTAGTATAGTCGATATTTAAGTATTTTTACTTTTTTTAAAATAGTCTAAAAATTCTACACAGTTATTTCCCTTTTTCTTTTAATAATATAACTTATTGTTGTTTTACTAGCGAACTGTTTGCCCTTTTTAATAGACTATGGTAAGATTTTCTTGGTTTTTGATAAATTTAAATATGGGTATCAATCTTTTTTGTTTTTAATTGGGTAAACATTTTAGAAACATTTAAATGTATGGTCAAATACATTTAAAATAAATATTATAGTTAACGTAAAACACAAAAGGGGCCAATTGACCTCTAATGATACCAAAGTGTGTGATTTTGAATTCGGAACTAAAAAGAAGGTAAGGTTTTTACCGAATTTCATAAATATTTAAAAAAAAAACAAAACTTGTTTACTGAAGTGATTTCTAAGAATGGACTTTTTATTATTTTACATCGGAAGGTTCCTAACGAAGCTATTAAAATTCTCACTCGTTTGGTAGTAAGATCCAATATCCCAGGAATGCATTAACAAATAACTAAGTATATTTTGAATGAACTATTAAGAAAGCAAAAAAATATTTAAAGCAAAAGAATTTGAATTTTAAATTTTAAATTTTTAATCAAATATTTAATGCAAAATAATATATTTTTAATATTTATTTGAATGAATTATTAAGGAGAATGTTCAAAAATATAGGAATGACTAAATTTAAATTGTGGAATACAGAAAATCATAGAGGGAATAATTAAAATGAATTGGATAAGGCCCTTAACATTATTATGTATGTATGGATAAGGTCCTTAACAATTTTCATATGCTGACATGAGATTATTTATTATTAAATTATTACTACTCTAGTTTTTTTCATTATTGGCCTTGGAAATTAAACCGAGATCATTTTTGCAAGGACATGCTACAATTTTTTTAATTTTAGAATATAAATCTTCCTTAATTTTGAAAGTTTTACTTTTTAAACCTTGGTTTTCCACCAAGTTTAGGGTCATCAAAGTAGTGATTTATAAACAAATCAAGTATTGTGTATATGAAGAGGTTATTTAGCTAGAGATATCAAGAAACAAAACAATCGAATAGGCTAGAAATCCTCGTCTCCTACTTAACAATTTCGTTCTTACGTACCTCGACCATCTTTATTATTCGAAGAGGCTCTTGGCAACCGTATGTTCAAAGTCTGCAGACAAGGACTAGCCTGTAAGGTGCATGCAACTTATACCTGAAGCGCCTTTGAGTAAACACATGAATAAAATGAAATCAAATCATCTTTTTCATGTTTCTATTATAAGGAATGACTTAAGGCTGTAAGATGAGAGGCAGAGTCGCTTCAACTGCGCGCTCTAAATTAAGGCAACTACGTACTCTTGTGATTTAGCTACTTTGTCGCATCCTTATATATTCATCCATAAAACAAATAAGTAAATCCATCTTAATCGTGTTAGACAAATAGTGACTACAAATTCTAGTCATATAAAAAAGTTTAAGAAATGAAGAATTACCTTATAAGAATAGTACTAAAATGGAGGAAGCAAAGACAGGAGAGCAGCTTCCATCTACATTATCATTTACGCATACTTAATCTGATTAGCTTGTTTATATAGCGAGTGGGAAGGAAGAGGCCATCTTTTTCATGGCGATGAGACTCTTAAAAGAAGGAACAGAAAACAAAAAAAGAAAGATAAGAGACGAATTATTTTGCTCGTCTAAAGTGTAGAATTCGCTTTTGTATACGTCTTAAGGTGCGTTTTTCCTGCACCTTACTTTTATTATTTGTCGTCTTTCTTCGTCTGATTTTTCCGGTCACAAACTTGAAGGACCAGTTGATTGCCACAGAAGACCACATATCGTATTAAGTTGATTTAATCTCGCTTAATAAGCTTATTCTATATTTATACACGATTTAAGTGGAAGATGACCAAGACTCCCACCGTGATTATGCAGGGTGCCACTGGAGTCCCACTATAAATTTAAAGTTCATAGGGACGTATAACAAACTACTGCTCATTATTTCTATTCATCATTAAATATAGGAAAGGAAAACATAATTATTTATTATATAATTCAATTATATTTCTGAGATTTCAATCATTTGGACATTATTGATGCCCACTTAAATGAAAACATAAATGTTGATTTCTTTTTTATTGAACGAAATTAAAGTAGCTTTGATCAACTTTCACAATAAGATTTTCCGTGAGCAATTGCACAACTGCATAATTATTTATTTTCCACGATTATCTTGACATTTTCTGGATATAATTTGCTTTTACAATGAAATAAAATTGGCAGTACAATAGGACATGTTAGGCATAGAGCCACTCCAGATTCTCCACTTCAAGCTTTTTATCACTACTTTTATTTATCTATTTATTTTGGGTCACTCTTTCTTTAATGAGGTTGTAGGGAAACAAATTCTACAGATAGAACACATTAAAACAGATACTAAAAAAACTTTAAGAAAAAAATCATTTGTAAAGAACTATAATTTCATTAAGAATATAATTAACGATATAACTTTATTTAATTCCTTTAAATAAAATAAACTTTAAGGACCAAACTAAAAATAAAGATGTTACTTAAAACTATTGCAAAAGATTTTTCAAAATATTAAATAGAGTTTTATCATGAAAAGTCATAGTCTGAAATTTATGTCCATCTTAAATCTTTTTTATATTTTTTGAAAATATTGCGGTTTCGATAATAGTCTCTCCATTAAACGTTGTGCATTGTGACTCACGATCCGGTGAAACGTCCCACCGCAAACATTTAAGCAATTTCTTCGATCTGTATGCACTTTAGTACATTGGCTAATCAGGATTTCGGTAATATAATTAATATAAGGTGTTTCAATTGCAAATCATATGTAAAACAATTATGTACTATTTTGATGATTAAATATGCTAAAAATTATTTAATTACGACAAATTAAATGATAAAAGATACAAAATTTCATCTATCATTTATTTATTTTTAAATATATAATTATTTAAAATTATATATGCATATGTTATAATAATAGTTATAATATCCACAAAAATACTAAATTTTTATTGAATTAATTTTAATAGAACTAGTTATTAAAACTAGGTTATAAACTCCATTACATATTTAATAATCAGTCATATGGTAATACATATTAAAATAATTTAATATAAATTTAATAAAATGATTTTTAATATTATAAAACACATATATAATTCCAATAATAGAAAATATTCGTTTTAAAAACTAAGAGCTCTATTTATGTTTTTGGTTTTCTTTTTTTTTTTTGTTAAACTAGTAAAAACAGTTTTTAGTCAGGTTTCAGTTTTGGTTTTTTCCATTTATGAAAACTACAAAAAATGGCTTTTATTTTTTATATTTTTTTATAATCTGGTTACTGTCAACTAAATATATATTATTTAATTATTTAATATATTAATTATGAATAAGAATAATAAATAATCTAATTAAATATTATACATTTAATTAATTAGATTTAATTATGAATAATTTATTTTATTTTATTTTAATTAAATTAGATTAACATATATTAATAAATATAATTAAATTTAAAATATCTTCAAAATATGTAAATTTCAAATAAAATTTGATTTGATAACTAAAATATATTTAGAATAAAATATGAATTTTAGATTATTTATTTTAATAAAATAAAGACTTTTTATTATAATTTATTAATAAATATTATATAAAAATTAAAATACTATTAATTAATTAAAATAAATTATTTTTAATTTTATCTAATATATATTTATTAATAAAAATATTTATATTAAAATTAATAATAAAATAGATTTTTAATTAAAAATAAAAATGTAAAAATTACTCTACTTTAATAGTGGAGGGTCATTGTCAAATGATCTTTTATTTAAGACGAAATCCTTTGTTCCTAAAATGGTGTTTCAATTCTGTGCTAGTTAATTTGTTCACATATTTGTGTAACTCCTATATAAATGTGTTGATGAAATTAACTGACATAAGGTTAGAACTGATTAACAGAAACAAAAGATCTGGTCCTCATTTATTTTGTCTTTTCCCAACCTTTCGTCTTCATCTACTCGTATTTTATGTATTTTGCATGACAAATTCAAACGAACGATTTAGTTGAGAATCCAAAAATAAAGGAAGGCCTAAATTTGTTCTTAACATTTCTGGAAATTGAAAGCTAAATCACCTCATTTAACCCTGTAAAGAAGAGGAAAGAGTAGAGTAGAAGACCAAAACTACTGTCACCCTATGCTTAAATATGCAACTCATTAATGTTTGGCAGATCTTTAAACATCTACTATTTTTGAAATCAAGCTTTCCGCAACATATGCATGCATCTTAGCTATGTCCAAATGTTGCAACTAAAAAGCGAAGAAAGTCGCACTAAATAGAAAGAACTTGTATATGAATTTCGAATATTCAAAATCTGTCTAAGACGTCCATAAACAAGGATTTAAATATGATAGTAAATCTAACAGAAATAAGAAAAGTCAAATTGCAAATATACCCTAAAATAGTATAAATTAGGAAAAAAGTATGTAACTCACATTCTAGAGGAAATTTATGATCGAAAACTAGCGTTCCACGTTAGTCCCTTCCACTTGAGGAAAACTTGACCTTGAGTGCATTGGATCATCTGGGTATAAAGGTTCATCTGTAAAGTATTAAGGAGAAATGTTCGCTACGTTAAATATTTTGGAAATGTTGAAGGCATCTAGTAATCCCACCACATATGCATTATCATTAATCTTTTGTAGAATCTAATATGGTCGAAATTTCTTTGGTTGCAACTTGCTATAAGTGCCTACCACTTTGAAGACCCGTTCTCTCCGGTGTTGGTCTGCAACTTTCTTATATCTAATGTTAGTTTGTTCCAATTTTTGTCTCGCCTCTGTCTGAACATCCTACCATTGGTTAGTTATATTTGTAGTAGTTACATGAATTTTGGGCAATTTAATTAGATCGACAACATATTGTGATGCCTCCTCGTAGAAAATAAAAAAGATGACCCGTACAAGAAGCTATAAACAACACTTTTGTAGGCAAACTTAGTCTACAATAATGCACAATCTCACTGCTTAGGTCTATCTTTACAAACACTTTGGATAAGATTGCCCAAAGTTCTGTTCACTACCTCTGTTTAACCATCTGTTTAAGGGTGACTTGTGTTGCTAAAATTCAGAGATGAATTAAACATCTTCCACAAAGTCCTCGAGAAGTGCCTGATGAACTTGTTATCTCTATCAAAAGTTATAGATTTAGTTAATTCATGCAGACATACAACTTCCTTAATAAATAGTTTGGCCACATTGGTTACATTTGTAGCCTTCTTGTAGAGAATAAAATGTGTCATTTTGGAGAATCTGTCTATCATAACAAAAACATAATCCTCACCCCTCTGAGTTCGTGGTAATCCAGACACAAAATCTATAGATAAATCCTCCCAAATATTCTTTGGAACAGGTAGAGGAGTATATAAACCAGTATTTTGAAATTGACACTTCGTTGTCTGGCACACATAGCACATCTACACAAGATGCATCATGTCCAGTGTTTTGGATACCGGTACGTACAGTATCGAACCAAAATCGGTACGGTACTGGGGGTTGGTTGTATCGGATTTAAATACCGATTGGTATCGACAGTATTCAAAATATTAGCTTAATATCAGCCAGTACCGAAAATTTTAAAAAATAAAGGAACGTTTTTTGCAAAATTTTCAAAAAAATTTAAACTATTCTTCCCTCAACC
>JANSVB020000471.1:2337263-2355057 GCA_025504935.2 Erythroxylum haughtii
ATGTTAATAAAAACAGCTTGAATAGGAGTCTTTCTAGGAGTCCTAGTTTAGGTGGAACTTTTGTGTTTTTTTTGCCTATATAAGGCTATTACTTTATGCAATAAAGTAAGCAAGAAGTTATCATAAAAATTAGCTTAGGAATAGAGTAATTATTCCAATCTCGGCAGACTTTGTCCTTGACAAGTGCTGCCAGTTTTTCATCACCAAAAATAGATGCTGCAAGGAAAGGAACCAACATAAATAAGGGGTAAGAGATTAACTTTCCTAAGAATCGTCTTTGGATTTGATCCCAAGCACGGGCCTGTAACATATTGGCAAACTAGTTTTTGAATTATTTTTTGGACCCCATCCAACAACTAATCTCTTGAATTGAATGGTTTTTTAATATCATATCAGAGCCTTTATGATAGAGAGGTTTTGAGTTCAAGATTCATTGTTTTTGTTTATGGTAGATTTATTTGTCATGTTTGTCCACATTAATGTTCAACATGTTAAAATATTATTTGAACCATTTCCTTGATTTCATACAACTTCTTAAGCTTTTAGGTTGGGTGACTTCTTAAGATTATCCATGGTGCTCCCTTCTTAATGACGAAGTTTATCCACATCATATTCATGATAACTTCCTCTCGTTTTTTACAATCAAACAATGAACTATTAAGATACAAAAACAAAATTAACGTCTTTACATGGTTGTTACCTTACCATTTCTCTATTTCTTCATTGCCACTAGTTTCTTCTTCATGAACTCTTGAATGTTCTTACCTTTACATATTAGAACTTTTCTTCAAGTGATCATGATTATTCACTAGCTTTTTGCTTTGTTGTTATGCTGTCTTCTTTCTCTTCATTTTTCCATGAGGTTCTCCTTCATGCACTCTGGTTGTTCTTATTGGTACCATCTTAGGACTTTTTCCAAGTGATCGTGATTATTCACCAGTTTTTAGCTTTGTTGTTCAGGATGGAGTGGCCCTACCTAATACAGGAAAGACTTTACCTTTTGGTGGAGAGGTACATCTGGTTTAAGTTTTTTTCCCATCTGCATTCCAGGAAATTACTCTTATTTGAATGTTCAATAACTTACTATCTTTGGGTAGTTTTAAGATTTTCTTCATAAAGCATATTTTTGCACATGTGTAAGGTGTACGTGTGCTCGTCAAGCCGATTTCTGTCTAAATTTCCACCAGGCTTCTCTAGATAACTTGTAAAATACATCCTCTGATCCATCTTAAATACTGTTTTCAGGACATAAATTTGCATGATTAAGTCAGAACTAAACTTTGGGACTTCGTAAAGTATGAAACTATCGAATTGAACATTGTGCAGCAATTAGCCACATTATTACATTCGAAATTTTGTTTGCAAGTATGTAGCAGTTTGTTAGTACATGTCACCGATTCTGTTGTTTGTGATGATTATTATGATGCTTCCTTTGGGTCTGGTTACAATGTGGTCATTTTGGTTTTTCCTTTTCTGATAGATATCTACTTTGAAAGAGTAATAGCTTTCTTCAATAGCTGTCCTATTTATGTTATTCGCCATGGTGCAACATAATTTTGACACTATTTAGATTATGGTCTATCATAGATAGGTGGCCCATAAATAGCACTCTTACTCATGGCACTATTTTTGCAATTTATGCTTAAGAATTTTCAAAATAAAAAAAAAGAGAGAGAAATCACCAACCATGGGGAAATTCTTTTTGATATGTGTATTTTGTCAATTATATTTGGCTTATGCAGGAGCATATTCCTATTTATTACTCTTATACAGGATCATATTCCTATTTAGTTATTTTCTGTGACGTTTTCCAACTTTTGTAAGCTTTCATTTTTCAGTAAGTCCATGTTTTCCCAGTTACCAATTGCTTTCTTATTACCAATATGAGCTCTGCTACCACTAGTACAAATTAGGAATTCTATAGCGTATTACATCTAATTTTTGTTATCGTTGAATTTTATTAAAGAGATTTTCTTTAAACCCTATCTTTCCGGTCACAATCTCCTAACTTCTACCCCTAATTTGTTGAAACTTGCTTATCATCCTCTCTCTCTCTCTTCCCTTCTTTTGCTTTTCTTCTGTTTTAATTTTGATGCTTCTTATCAGTTAGGTTTTTTTCTTGCAAAAGAGTATTGTGATCTAACACAGTGCAAGTCTTAGTTTGGAAGAAGACTTCTAAGCACATATATACAATAAAGGAACTTCTTGATAAATGGGTGGGTTGTAAATGGTAGTGATTAATCGAATGTGATAAAGGAACTGCCTGATGAATGGGTGAATTGTAAATAAAGTGACAATGTTAAATATGCCAACTTCGGACCAACTTAGTATAGATCCCCATTTGTAATATAAGTACTTCAAGTTTTGCTTAAAGTATAGCTGTAGCAGTCATAATTTTTAATGTTTTCATGTTCTTCTTGTTTAGTGATGGCAGCCGGCCCGAAACCCGGCCGGGGGCTCAGCCTGATGGCCTGAATTCCCCCTGCCACAAAACAGCGTCATTTTTTATCTTAAATTTGAGAAATGGGATGCACAAAATGACGTCGTTTTGGGGAGCCGGAGTGAGCCCAGACTTGGGTCTTACCTTTGCCAGCCCAGCCAGGCCATGCCATCTCTACCCTTGTTCTATTCATTTTTGTCTTTCTGGCTGGCAACCCTTGTTTCTGTAGTATCATAAAAATAAGTTCTATTAAGCATCTCTTTCTTGTTGTTAGTTATGTGATTTCCATCGCCAAGAATTTGTTTGTAGTTAGTTACAAAGATTATTACATCAGGATATATCAAGATGCCTTCTCTGGACTCAAAGACATCATCAGACGTGGCCCCAAATTCGAACTGACATTCTGACAAAGCCTATGGATCTGTTGATGCTTAACAGACTGAAAGAGTCTTACTGTGAGATTAAAGTGAGCTTTCCCACCTTCCCCTTCCATTCTCTTTTAGTCCAAATGTCTGCATTGCAAGTTTAGTTTCATTTTGTTAATCAAGTTGCATGTTGCATAGCCATCTAATGTCCATCTCTGCTATCCTGAATAAGTATTGCTCTTTACCCCTATGTTTTTCTATTGACACTTGTGAGATGCAATATTAATAGACTCTAATCTTTGTAAGCTACCCAATCTGCATTAAAGTTTTATCGGAATTCTTAGAATTGACAATAATCATCCTTGATTTGTTAGAATTCGAGTAAATTATAAAATCCAATTTCTGTAAATCAAGAAATAGCAAGGCTTCATGTAAAATATTTCTTCATATAAACAAGGTTTCATGTACAAATATAACTGAACAAATAATCATGTAGCTTGTTGGTTGTATTAGTGGGGATAAGCTAAACCTGTCATATTATGTCCCTGATTAATTTTTATTATGCCAATTGGTGAAAGGTATCAATGATCTTCTTAAATTATAAAATGACCCATTCCTTCTTTTGGAATCCTTATATTGAATAGACCCAACTTAATACCAAAATATGTATGTAAACAGGCCAACCCTGATTCTTGGACTACAAAATGGAATTTTATATAATGCAATTTCTAGTAACAGAAGTTTATTCGACCATCTGGTCTTATCCCCCATGCAATTTTGTTTGTTGTACGCAGGAAGGAGAACTTGATGCTGTTGCTATAGTCCATTCTTATGAGGATGGTACACAGCCTGGCTCACATAAGACTAGGCTAACTGCTCTAAATGTATGTATGCTAGAAATTCACTGTTGTTTTTGTTTTTTGCTTTTTGGAGAGATGAGGAGCCAAGCAGATCTATAACCTTGACAAATATTGTCGACAGGTACCTCCAATGGGTCTGTTCTATCCAACACTTTTAATTCCAGATGTTTATCCTCCACCACCTCGGACTTGGTAGGATGATTCTTAGTTTCTTGCGGTGTTGTAACATTCTTTCATCTACTTTTAAAGGAATCTACTGAATTAATTGTGTACCATAATGGTATACCAAACAGGTTTCATGACTATGATGATATGCTGGAAGATACGTTGCACACTGAATATCCGAGGAGACCTGACATGTCAGATGGTTTATTTTCTGGAATTAATGTTGGATTACCAATGTGGGACAATTATCCAGTTTTCGCTTCTAATCCCAAGAAGGAAGAGAAAGTTGGCCTCGCGGAAGCTATCACCAGCAGCATCCTTTCAACAGGTGAGATTTGCATGTCGTCTTGCATCTTGCATTGATCTTGAGCTTGATACTGATTCTATTATGCTGTATCAACAGGCCGTATTGACCTCCAGAGAAAATTATTTTGCAGCATACAGTTGGTAAGTTTTGGATGTAGAAAATCAAAATTCCATGGTTCTTTTGTGTGTAAAAAAAAAAAAAAACGAGTGACAATTTTCTACCCTAGGTTGGTGGAGTGGCTCTAACAGCTGGCATCATTCCTTCTATGGAAGAGAGGTTGGTTTTGTTCTTTGTTAGCAGTAAGGTTGTGCTGTCTGAATGGACCTCTGGATGTGATAGCTGTTATGTGCACATAGAGGACTATGACAAATGGCGAACTAAAGTTAAATAAAGGATAAGTAAACAGTACTTTGAAGCATATAATGTAAACGAAATTATGTATTGGAAGTTTCAGAATGCAATGTAAAAAACGTGGCCAGAATTACTTCATTTGGATGTTACTTGAAACACAGTGGTCTGTTCGGTTTGGCAGACTAAAGTTAAATAAGGATGAGAAAACAGTATTTTGAAGCATATATTGTGAACAGAATTATGTAATAAAACTTTCAGAATGCAATGCTAAAAATGTGACCAGAATTACTTCATTTAGATGCTATTTGAATCAAGCTGGTTCAGTCAGTTTTTTTCAGATATTGCTCCTCAACTTTCCTTTCGCTATTCATAGATTGCATTTCTGTTTTTTTTGAAAGAAGATTGCATTTCTGTTGCAGAGTATTACATGCAATTCCTTCAAATGAAGCAATAGACACTGTGGAGGTTAGCTTGCACAACATAGATATGTTGCCTATCGCCCATCATTTCATGATATCTTTTTTTTGTTTGTTTGTTGTCTTTGACCTTTTCAGTAATTTATATACTTTCTTTTCTTGTTTGCCTTTGACTCCTTCAGTAAGTTATTGTAGGAGGATAATACAAGCTACCTCTAATGTTTTACTATATGATAGAAACTTTTTCAATATAAGACATCTAATTAATTTTCCTTTATAAGTTACATGACATAATAATACTGAAATCTAACAATTTCATTCCAATTCCCAAGTCTTTTTGCATCTCAAGTTGTTTATATACTGTTTCTATTCTTAAACAGGTTTTGCAGTCAAGAACAAACCCAACTTTTGTGCCCTGGAAAGGCGGTGTGGTAAGTTGAGCACTTATTGAAAATCAAGGTTTACTGATGCAAAGTGGGGGCTTTAGATGTGAGGTCATAGCACTGCAATATTCTAAATTTGTGGATCCTGATCAACAAGCTTGCTTGCCTTAAACTAAGAAAGTCAATGAAGTACAATGTGGCGTACAATAGATGTCATGGAGAGACTGTCCTGGAAAATGAAAGTCCAGTTGTGTCAATATGTGTACTTGTACCAGGTTTAGAAACTCGGATGGCAAGGAACAGATCCACCTATTCTTATCACTCTCTGGCTACCTTGTTTCATGAGCATCTATCTATCCAATAAATGGGTCCTTATAAATAGGGTCAGCATAGAACTGGTGATCTGAACCCTAGGTCTTTTTTGCTTTAGGGTGTATTTATTGGCCTAAATGAAATTACTGCCTGGTACTAGTTTGAGCATATGTCATATCCGAGGTTCGGTACTCAGATCTTAGGAGTAATACCCTTGTATTGAAACTGCTTGAATATTATGTCATTCAAACTGCAACTTAGAATTTGTTGTATTGTTTTTTCAGTGTTTAGAGGTTCCTTCCTAAACAGAGTTGGGTCATTTTGCTTTAGCATGCGTTTTAATTTTCATCGATTGTGTAGTTACTTTCTTTTAACAGATAGATTGGCCTAGCCTCTAACTAACTTTACGCTTTACGGACCTTACAATGATGTCAGATCCTTGGAATTCTTGATTTTGGTCGGGACGCTTGGATACAAAGGGAAGACTGGATCCGTAATGGAATTTACGTTGGAAGTGGCAGGAAATACAAGGACTCTTATTATCTTCAGGCACAAGCAATGTGCTATATAAATTCTTAAGAGGTAACTGAAATTTATTGCTCTGGTTCAAAAGTAGCAATTATGTCGTTAACTGAGTATCTTATTTGATATCTTGTGAAATGAAAAATAATCCTTCAGGAAATTATGAAATCTAAAAGAATGGTCAAGAGTGAGCTATCAGAAGATTCAAAAAAGTTCTATTCCCTCTTCCCTCGTTTTTTCTCCGCAGTATTTATAGCTCTACCTCTCACTTTCAGGTTCTGAAGAGATCACATACAGCCTGCTCTCGAGGAAACGGGATCTGTGGGGACTGATATGTACGGTCGAATATTCAAATTCTGATCTGCCCGTCTGCCAAATGAAGCAGCACAGTTTGCGTAGAAGGTAAAGCAACCCTACTGATTTTAGTATCTAAAACCATACGTCGTCTTTGTGGACAGAAACTTGGGAAGTGCATAAGGTCATAATGTGGGATGAAGCTTGAGATTCTGTTCTTCCAATGAAGAGGCTGTAACGAAGATAGATTCCCTCAGGTAGGACTCCGCTTAAGGATTGGAATTAACTACAACTTGTGATCTCGAGCCTTCATAGTTTCGACTATCTTTACAAGCATTCAGCAACATGTATGCGTTGAGAAATATTTAATTTAAGAGCTGATGGGTTTGCACAAAATAGACATTGAATTACCTATCCCACATCGAAAGTAAGAAGAAAGGAGGAGAAAAGCAATTCGATAAATAATTCATCTGGGTGAGCTGAAGAATTTTAAAAGGGTCGGTTGGCTAAATATGCCATACCCGTTCTGTATTGACGGGTGCCGTATGGCTATCGAGACATATGGCCGACATAATTTGTGGAACTCCACAGGGTTGGCTCGCTTAGCCGACCCTCAAAACCCCATTATAAAATTTTCAAAAAGCATTTATAAAAAATTCTCTTGTTTATATTCATTATGAATTTATTCCCTTAAGTTTAAAGTCTTTAAAAAATAATAGCAAAAATAAACTACCCGCCCCTCTTATAGCTTTTTCAGTTTACGATTCAATTTATTCTCTTGGCAGCAATAACGAGTTACAAAATTCACAGTTTAGAATTCACTTTCTCAGCACCCAATCCAAGGGTCTCACATAACTCAGGATACAAACTCTTCCTTATCTCCTTGTAAACGTCGCCCTTCCACTTCCTAGCCCCTAACTTCTCTCCAAGCCCTATCGCTGCCTCCGCCAAGCTCTTCTCGTCCCTGTGCGCCTCGTCCACGATTCCGAGCCTCACCGCATCCCCCGCTCTCACCTTTTCTCCTCTCAACAGAACATCTCTCAGAGCAATAACCGAACCGATCTTGGCGCGAAACGTGCTTGCGAAATAATCCGGCAATGAAAGCCCTATGTCGATCTCGCTCATGTACAGCACGCCTCTGTCGCTTCTCATGAGAAAGTAGTCGTGACTTAAGGCGAAGAGGAACCCGGCGGCAGCTGCGTGACCTTGAACGGCGGCGATGGTTGGCATGGGGAGCGAGATTAGCTCCGCCACCACCGGCTTGAACAGACTGACCATGTGGCTGAGTCGTTCGAAAGACTTGGACGGGGAGCCGGCGGCCTGAGCCCAGGCGAGATCGAAGCCGTTGGAGAAGAACTTCCCTTGTGAGGTAGTGATGAGGACGGAGCCGCGAGTGGCCTCAGACTTGGCCTGGCGGAGGGCGGAGAGGATAGATCCGATGACTGTGGGATTGAAGCGGTGGTCATCGTCGCCGGTGAGGGTTAGGAAAAAGATTGAGCCTCGTTTCTCTAAAGTGCACATTTTCAGCGCTGTGTTTGGTAACAACTTACAGGTCTTTTTGTTTGTGTACTCTTTTTATGGTCACGATTTTTATAATATTTTATTAAATATTGTATAAAAATAATGGATGAGATTTAATTAATACCTTAATATTGTGAGAAGTTAGGTGAGTAGTAGTACGGCATAGGTGTCAGCCGTTTTGGTTAAATAAAAGATCCTTTTATTTATATAAATGAATAAATTAAGAGTGGAAATGTGAAACATGGAGTGTAGACTATCATATTAGACTACAAAATGAAGGATCTCATTGCCATCTAAGCTATTAAGAATATCAACTTGGACGATAAAATTTTGATACTTCTGATGAGAAATTAGCAAGTGGTACAAAAAATAGTATTCTAACGTTTATTTTCAGTGTATGTAAATACCTTTTTTTATTTCTGTTAAATTAATTTAAATTTTTTAAATCATACTTTACTGACATAAATAATTTGAGCGAAACATGCTCGTATCCTTTTCAAGACTCGGGATTAGTATTTAGTAGGCTCTTGGACTCCGGGATCTTAAGATCAGGGGCTCAAATTGATGGAAATGTGGGCTCTCTTAACAGATCTCTGTTCCAAAATTAAAAAACAAGAGAAACAGGGCCATTCTAGGTGATCTAAACTTTTTATATCTGAGCATGTAATTCTTAAAGCTGTGTTTATTTGGTGGATATGAGAAGAGAAGACTTGAGTATGGAATAAAAAATAAAGTTTGGTAAGAGGTTACAATTTGATAGCCTATACTTTCATTCCTAATTTTTGGATATTGTTATAATATAATTAACTAAAATATAATCAATCAATTAATTAAAATATTATAATTAATTTACACTATTTTAATTAATTAAAATATAATTAATTAATTAATTACAATATAATTAATTAAAATATAATATATTCATTAATTCAAATATTGTAATTAATTAATTACACTATTTGAAATACAATTAATTAATTAAAATAGTTAAATATAATAAATTTTTATTTCTCAATATTCTTTACAAAATAACTACTATTAATAGTAATGATAATCATTCTTTTCTTTTAATTAACCATCATAATTATAATGATAATATTCATTATCATTCTTTACTATATTCGTTCTTATTCTTATTACCATTCCCCTGTACGAATCAACCGCTTCCCTCCCTTAATACCTTGTAAGTACCTAAAATACTTCCTTTATAACTATGAGCATATAATCCTTAGTGTCTTGTAAGTATCTAAACACTTCCCTTGCAACTTTTAGTGGTCCATTACAAGATTACTTTAGTGTCGACTTAAATTTTTTTTAATCTTTCTAATACTTTATTGATATAATTTTTTTAGAGAATCCTAATATTCATTGTGATCTAATCATATAATATTTCTATTCCTATCATATTGGATGTCTCACTTATATCTTTCATTTTGAATTTCTTATAGAGAAACTTGTTTACATTATGGAAAAGGCTAACATCATTAACAACAAGAAGGATATCATTAACATGTAAGACCAAAATATTGAACTTACTATTACTGGCCTTCAAGTAGATGCACCAATCAATAGTATACTTTATAAACCCATATGATGTGATGATACCACTAAACTTAAGATATCACTATTAGAAAGCTTGTTTCAGTGTATATATTAACTTTTTTTAAACTTACGCATTAAGTTACCCTTTCTTGTGGTGGGAAACAATTTTTGTAGGGTTATATAAACTTCTTCTCTTAATTTACCATTACAAAAAATGGTATTTACATTTATTTGATGAAGTTCTAGATCATAATGAGCCATTAAAGCTATAACAACCCTTAAAAAGTCCATCTTTGAAATTGGACTTTATAGTTAATATCATATTTTTAAGTGTAACCTTTGACGATAAGTTTAGCCTTGCACCTTTTGATATAGCCTTGAATCTTGTTGTCTTGAAGACTCGTTTATAACTGATTTGATTTGACCCTTTAGGCAACCCAATTAGTCTCTTGACTTTATTATCGTCTAGTGATCTCAACTCTTCTCTCATAATATAAGACTAATTAGAAAGAATTTTTTTTTACAATTTTTTTGTGCTCCTGTAAATTCAGTTCATTCAGTATCAAAACAAATCAAAATCAAAATAAAGTTGATCCAATCGATCTTGCCTACACAATAGAAAGCGTTATTGGTTTATCTCTCCATCGAATCAAATTAGCTAAAGGGATACATTCATGACCCTATGCTAAAGTTTCAATCAACTCCTGCTACCCTGCATGCACAAGGATAAAGGTACAATTTTATTAACTTAACATACTCCTAACTATATTCATAGGAGTACGATTTCACTTTTCAACTACATTTTGTAATGGTGTATTAAATGTTGAATATTGTGCCCATATGCCTTAACTTTCAAATAATTTTGTAAATGGACTAAGATATTATCCAATATCATCAAATTTACTATAATATTCACCACTTTTTCTAGACCTAGCTACTTTTACTTTTCTATCTAGCTACTTTTCCACCTCGTTAATGAACACTTTAAAGATTTACACTGACTGAGACTTTTTATACAGTAGATACAGGTAATAACATTGTGAGCAGTCATCAATAAAATTTATAAAATACTTTTCTTTATCCCAAGATGGAACTTCAAAAAGACCATAGATCTCAATTTGTATTAACTCATAGAGTTAGACAACTTCTTATGATTAGATTCCTTGGCATACTTTAGACTACTTCTTATGAATAGATTCCTTGGTATAAATATAGTTTGCTTGCCTTTAGTATGATCCATGCACACATCCCAATTAGGAAAATCAAATTGAGATAAGATTTCACTTTTCACTAACATTAACATTCTTTTTTGAATATGTGACCTAACCTTTAATGGCACAATAAAGTAAAATACTCATCATACACGCTACATTTACTATCTACACTATATTTAACATAAAACTTAGATTTAGCATAATTAATATCAAGATTGATACGATATAAACAATCAACTAAAGTACCATAACCATAATAGTATTTATGTTTATACAATGGAAAAACATCATTTTCAATCTTAAAAATAAATCCTAAATAAATGAAATAAACCCAATAAAAAATGAAAATAAAAACTGTTGAAAAATAAAAAGCATAAACAAACCTGAAAATGTTACGGGTTTCCTCTAATGCACTTTTTTAAAGTCTTTAATTGGACATGTTTCATCACTTACCTGACTAGAAATAGGTTGGGGATACTAACTCTATTTCTTCCACTCGCTCAACCGAAAAGTTCTCATAATATGGCTTCAGATGGTGTCCGTTAACTTTAAATACCTTAGAGGCATCTAGACTTTGAATTTCTACCGCACTATGAGAAAAAATGTTAGTAACAATAAACGATCCAAGACAACGAGATTGTAATTTTCCTGGAAATAACTTAAGCTTTAAATGATAAAGAAGAACCTTTTGTCCGGTTGAAAATTGTTTCCTACAAATCATTTTATCATGAAAAGTTTTTGCATTTTCATACGTTTCATTACGAATCTCTTCTAACTCTTGCAATTGTAATTTCCTATTGTTACTAACCTCTACCTGATCCATGTTCAACTGTTTCACAACCTAATAAGCACTATGCTTTATTTTTACAGGTAAATCACATGTAAATAACATATGTCTTAGCCCTATTGGCTTCAATTTCCTTAGCAGAGACATTATGACCCAAATTATGCCCTGATCAACTATGAAATGACACTTGTTCATAATCTAAAACTTAATTAGTTTCAATGCAATGTTTAAATATTTTTTCAAGGTTGACAAAGCATGTTTCAAAAGACTCTCCATAGACGGTGAAATCATCCATAAAAATTTTCATGCATTTTTCACAACATTAGAGAAAATACTTACCATACGTCTTTAAAATATCGCGAGTGCGTTACACAATCCAAATGACATTCTTCAGTAAGTAAAGGTGCCAAATGGACATATGAAGGTTGTTTTCTCTTGATTCTTGGGTGTTACCAAAATCTAGTGGTATCCTGAATAACTATTTAAACAACAATAGTGAGATTTACCTGCAAGTCTTTCAAGCATTTGATCAATAAATGGAAGCAAAAAATGATCTTTTCTAATAATCGAATTAAGCTTCCTATAATCTAAGCAGACTCTCCACTCATTTTGAATAAGAGTTGGTATTAAATCACCATTGCTATTTTCAACCACAGTTACCCCAATTTTCTTCGGAACTACCTGAACTGGACTTACCCAATTGTTATCCAAAATTGGATGAATAATGCCAGCATAAAGAAGCTTCAAATTTTCTTAATGCCAGCGTCAAGAAGCATCAAATTTTCTTTCTTCACCACTTCCATCATAGCTGGATTTATACGACATTGGGGTTGCCTCACCTCCTTCGCCTCATCTTCCATCAAAATTCAGTGCATGCAAATAATGGAACTAATACCCTTCAAATCAGCCACTATCCAACTGAAAACTTCCTTATTCTCCTTTAACACGTTAATCAGTTGGCTTTCCGGCAAAACGTAAGTTGATTAGATATAATAAGACGCAATGTATCTTGCTCACCTAAAACGATGTACTTTAAATGACTAGGCAAGCTCTTCAACTCCAACTTTGGTGGCTAGACTAACGATGGCAGCAACTTGGCATCATTTCTGGACATCTCCCAGCATGGTAGCTGTTGAAGCAATGGTTCTGTGTCTTCCATTTTGTACACTAGCATCTCCATTTGATAATTGGGCAAAATCAATTCTTGGCTATCCTTCCACCTTGATGTATTTTCCACTTCCAAGATTATTCCAAACTCATCTTTGTCCTCCAAAATTAGATTTTCCTGCACCCATATGTCAATAAAATCCACAAAAACGATAAGTTATTCATCATCCTGAATTTTCATAATATTTTATATGTTGAACTTAATTAATTCACCATCAAATTCTATAGTCAAAGATCCATCATGAACATCAATTTTCATTATAGTAGCTTTCAAAAACGGCCTTCCAAATAAAATCGAAATGGAAGAAGATGCATCATCAGTGCCCACCTGCAAAATATAAAAATCAGCTAAAATAAACATATTCTTTACTTGAACCAAAATGTCTTCTATCACACCCTTCGGATAAGCATTTAAATGATTTGCTAATTAAATCACTACATTAGTTTCCTTACAAGGTCCAACATTTAAATATTTATAAATCTCATATGGCATGGCATTTATGGACGCACCTAAATCTAACATAGCTCTTTCAATTCACAAATCATAAATTTGACATGGGATAGTGAACAGACCTGGGTCTTAACACTTAGGTGGAAGCTTTTTCTTTTGCAAAATAGTTAAAATGTCTTCCCCAATTGCACTTTCTCATCAAATTTTAATTTCCTCTTTGAAGTGCAAAGTTCCTTAAGGAATTTCACATACCATGGAATCTATTAAATCGCATCAAGTAGAGGAATATTTACCTGAACTTTTCGGAAAGTCTCTCATATTTCCTTCTCTTGATCTTCCTTCTTTGCTTTGGCAAATCAACTCAAAAAAGGAGGCGTAACCACCGTATTCTACAGATTATTTTGCGTCATTTCTGATTGTGAAGATGCCTTTTGCGTTGCTTCTTCTTTACCTCTCTTCTAGAATTTTTCAGAAGTGGTTCCTGCAATTCCTTACCACACCGCAATGTGATAGCCTTCGCACTTTGTTTGGGATTGATCTCTGGTTGTGTTGAAAAACTTACAAAATTTTGTGCCTCCAATCGATTTATAGCAGTTGCCTTTTGTCTTATTTGATTTTCAATACTTCTTTGTTGATTTTCAATATTTCAGATACTTGCTTTAGTATTTCGCTGAAACATCAAAGTATTAATGGTCAAAGATTGAATTATATCTTCCAAAAAGGGCTTACCTTCGGAATTGGATGTTGTATTTTGATGTTGTTAAGGCACATATGATTGTCTATACTGTTGGAAATTCGTGGTTGTTTGTTGCTCTTAAGGATTTCCATAACGTAAATTTGGGTGATCGCGTCACCCCGGATTATAGGTATTAAAAAATGGGTCATATTTTCTTTGATTCGGTCCAGGAAAACCTCCCACGACATTCACCTGTTCTGTGTTTTCTTCCTGCAAAACCAAACATGCATTAGTGGAATGTTCTAACATTAAACATATTCCACATGCCCTTGCTTCTTTTTTCGTAACTGCAATTTGTTGCACCAAGGATGTAAGGCCATCCAATCTTTTCTTCAATGTGGTCACATTCACAGTTTTTGTTCCATACCCAATATGTATTTCGAATTGTTGGATATTGGAAGTCATGTTTGCGATCAAGCCCCTTACGGTTATCAGTGATTTGTCAACTAAGGTCGCATCACTTGCAGCGTCGATCATACTCCTATCCGTGATCAAAAGATCTTCGGAGAAGTATTGAATCAATAGCTAGTCAGTTAGTTGGTGGTGTGGATAGCTAGCACAAAGTTTCTTGAGGCTCTGCCAATATTCATAGAGTGTTTCTCCCGCATGTTGTCGAATTTTATATATTTCCTTAAGATTGTTAGCTGCTCTTAATGCTGGAAAATATTTCTCAAAGAAGAGCCTCTTCATTTCAGCCCATATTTGCACGTTTTCTCCGGCTAAATAGTACAACCAATCTTGAGTATCATCTTTAAGAAATATGGGAAGACTCTTAACTTAATCTGCTCTTCTGTCACATTTGTCGGCTTCATTCCCATGCAAACCACGTCAAATTCCTTCAAGTATTTGTACGGATCTTCTCCCGATAAATCCCTAAAAATAGATAATAAATAAATCAGCCCATATTTTAATTCAAAAGTATCGTTATCATCTAATTTTAAAAAGTTAATGCAGCGTGGCTAGTTCTCGAAGAATTCGGTTTGCATTTGTTGCTGTCATCTATTCCAATTTCTGCATTTGTTGCTGTTGTTTTGTTTGTTTCTGTAGCCTTTTGGCTGTCTTCTCAATCTTTAAATCAAATAACAATTATATTGTTTTGTCTATTCGTGTAACATACATATACCGTTGAGAAATTTCCCAGCAATGATACCAAAATTTGGTACTGCTATCGCCTACAACCAAATCCAAAAAGAAACTAATTTTCATTAATTAAAATCAATGTAGTAGTGGAAAGTGAGTATCTTTCCCATGAAGAATTTTAACAGTAAAGAGTTTACGAGTTTAAAACTAAAACAAAGTAAAAAGAGTTAAAGGGGAGATTGGCTTTAATTTACGACAATTGAGAAAAGAATGAAAAAATCAAAAATCAACTAAAGTAATTGGATCTGAAAATTTAATTTAAAAAAACTTTAGTTTCGGGTCATCGATGTTATCATACTAAAATAGATCATTCATAAAAAATTCAGTTCATCAATAAACATTCATTGGGTGATACTTTCTCTTAAGTGTAAATAAATAAAAACATGTATTATACGCATTCTTATTAATCAACAACTTAGACACGATCGTAAGTTCAATTGAGTAATAGTTTTAAGAACTTAGAAACCAATGAACATGACAACACATGTATGACATGCATTTAATCAAGATGAGTTTCTTCTTAGAATTTTCTACTTTAACGTAAAGAATGTAATCCTAATTGCCACTTGTGTTTAACAAAATTGAATGTCATATTTCATCAATCTAATCGTTAAACGAATCAATTCCTAGTTGTGCACCTAGAAATCAACCAATTCAATTAGAAAAAGTAATTTGGAAGACACTCAATATTCATCAACAAAACAAACTTTATTGGAACATCTCACACATAATAGATGATAACATGGTTCCCCTCAACCAAGAAAAGAAATTTAGCTACTCATAATAAAAGTGAAAATAAACAAGGAAATAGCCAATTGTAAGGTCTCCATCCCTGGTCTTTCTTAGAAATCCAAAAAATCCCTAAAGAAATAATGCAGAGATTGAAAACTAACTATGGCTGTATAGAAAACTAGAAGAAAAGAATGTAGAAAAGGTAAAACTACCCTAAACTATGTTGCTCTGAACAATAGCATGCAAATCTCTCTTTATCCCTTCAAGTCTTCTCAGTCTTTCTTTGATTTTCAGCGGATAACCTTCCACATATTCAGGTTGCAAATCTCCAGCAATCTGATCTTCCAAAATTATGAAAATCTCAATTGAATCAGATTCGAATTTGAAAACAAATTTTGCAAATGGCTTTTATCCTTGCACGTGCCCACGCTCAGTCAATGAATTTTCTGCCAGTATAGACTTTCGACTTAACTTTACTTTCAATTCCTCTTTTTGATTCAATTTCATCTCCCAAGTGTTGAAAATCATCTGAAAATAATTAAGAAGCAAATCCATCAATTTTGAATTATAAACACCTGAGAGAGATTTATATACCAAATAAGTGCAAAATAATAACTTAACATGTAAGGACTTTTCAGTTCTGATTATAAATTAGATTTAAAGCAATCCTTACATAATATGTGGCACGTGAGTAATTTCACCATAATCTGTCCACCATATACTGTTAGGCGCTTCAATAAGATTTAATTCAAAACATACTAAAATATAATATACATTTCTTTTCGAACCATACCTTTCTTTATGAACAATCTTTTTTGAAGAGACTAGCCTTCTTACAGAAGCAACACCTGTGCTTCTTATGGACTTAGCCTTTCTTCTTATCTTTCTTACCCGATTAAGCTTTACTACCACTAGCTTTATCATGAACCGTGAGAAGGACAAAGTGCTTCTTCCTCCTAAACTAACATAACCTTAATTTCCTGAAAGTTTCGTTTTTCTTTATGGGTGTTACAATTCACGTATAACTAGTTAAACTCGGGAGGAAGTGAATTGATAATAACTAAACCAGAAAGGACTCAATCACATTCATACCCATTGATTTTGGCTTTATTGCTTGATTTGTCAAGCTCGTCGCTTAATCATGAATATGATTTGACCAATCATTCTGGGTACTCCTTAATTTTCATTCTAAATTCTCTTGCATTGTTCATTTTGGGCATTGATGACTCGTCATTTTTAACTATCGTCTTCCACATCAAGTTGAAGCTTATCCTGTTGAACTACTCCTAATTCTCATAAAAAACTTGTCAGCTTTTGTATTGGTCTCAATAATGGTTCAAGACTTTTCAACCGAAACTATTGTTAGGTCTAAATCTATAACACCTAGTTAAAACTAGATTTACTCATACTAGTCCACATAGTTTAGCCTATTGAACTTAATTAACCCATTGTTTAAAGCAAACAAATTGGTAGAAGCTGCAAACATCACACAAGTTCATACATTAATGCTTTAATTAACCTTGATGGATTTAAATAGATGATAAACTTTGATCGAGAATTCGAGTTCGCATTTGGCTGATACTTGAATATATAATTTAAACCAGTAATAATGTTAACATAAACATGCTTTAATAGGCAATCAATTGAGTAAGTTTCGAACACAAAATCATGAACAAATTCCTTTCTAGAGGTGAATCGAAAGCCTCTGATGCAAACCACAATTGGTTCAACTCAAAACCTTCATTTTCATTTTTTATAGACTTTATTCAAAACCAGTAGCGATTCCATACCAAAACTCCAAAATAGTTTGTTGCAAAAACTTATCGTTTGTGCAGATGAACCTTGATCCATCATCAAAAATAAACTAAAGTGACTTATAAACATAGTCAATACGTGAAAAACATCTTATTGTGATATTTGTAGCAATCATTCATGCTCAAAACAACACGAAAGCACTGTAAACATTCCTCAACGTATTCTAAAAACTCATAACACTACGAATGGCAGTACAAGTCTAAAATTCATTTTAATAGTTAATCAAAGGCATTATTAACTACTCCGATACCGATTAATATAGTAATTTGGGTTT
>JANSVB020000471.1:2363590-2374161 GCA_025504935.2 Erythroxylum haughtii
TGACTGGGAAAAGGACACAACCATCGTCCGAACCGTATGCTACCAAGTCCATGGGGCCTTTGGTTGGAACCCATAACGTGACAATCGTTCTTAATATATTTTGTTCAAATGCGGGATACTTTAGTATTATCACAATACATAATAGCCAGTGATCAATGATCAATCATCATATATTGTAACAACACTGCAAGAGTTCAAAAGTAGTGTAAACAAGTGCTTATTATTTAGCTTTGTCAGGAGTTATAACTATTTGTTTCGTGCGTCTCTATGAGATAAGAGTGAAGCTCTAAAAAACAGGAGGAAGAGAGTGGAGTCCTCCACGAAACAAGGGCATGAAATCCTCTCTCTTAATCTTATGCCAACCTTATTTTAGACGATTTTATTTATATATATTTTTTAAGTTATTCATTTTTATAGAAATAAGATCGTCTAAAACAGAATTAGCACAGAATTATGAGTTCAGGAAAGTTAATCCCTCTGTTGGAGGTCGTAGACGAAGACGAGCATTACCCGAAAGTGGTCACATATACACTTTTTGAGAAAGACAATCACTAAGAAATACATTTTATATGTCCATTTAAAATAGTTATCATTTTTTTAAGAGCAGATATCTCTTTATAGTCAATTGACAATATCGAGAGGGACATCATCGATCCTATATTCAAGATGATAAATGATCAAAATTGTTCTAGCTTAGTGTGAAAGAAATTTGTATATTATTATTATATCTCTAAATGCATACAAAAAAAGTTTTATAAGTATAACTATAAATACATGAATAACTTGCAAATGATTGTTCTTAATTACCCAAATATTATATTATGCAATCAATTTGATTTTTGTAATAAGATATTATAGTTGATTAACAAAAACAAAATGGTAAGATCTTTTTTTTATATCAGAAAATTTTTATTTTAAAAATTATTAAATTTCAACTTTATATGAGTTTTTAAGTATAAGAGAATTATGCTATGTATTATGTCACTTTGATATAACTAACGAACATTTAACATATTTTTCAATTTTTAAAATAAAAGAAAAGTCATTAATTTATCTGTTTAAAAATATAATTAATATCATCGTGAAATTCTTTACAAAATTAATGTTTTGAGGTATTACCTTATTATTTTCAAAGCTTTATCTACTTCCCTTACTTCTTTAAGCCAATTCTAGAAATTCTTAGTGTTAGCTCCAAGTTGTGGTTAAACTTTACCAAGTTGCAGCTGATAAAGTGATAACGGTCTCTACAAAGAAAAAAACAAAACTATAGATCATGATCCTCAATTATATCTTTAAAATTGTCATGGTCACACAAACCTACGTCTTGTCACTCTTCACATTCACATGTTTGCTCTCTTTTCAAATATCTTCAAATTGAAGTCATCAATCTGTTTTTGTCGGTGTGCCCATGTTTTCAGTTCTAGTTTCTTCGCAGTGTCCTTAATTTCTTGCTTTTGGTGTTGCAAGTTCCAGCTTTCCTAGGCAAATAAGCTCCACCCCTTGATTGAACCATTGTTACTTCTTCAACCACTAGACTGTTCTTCTTTGAAGACGTCATATACTTCTGGAAGCAGAAAGTTATACCGACGACAATAATTCCAACAACGACTACCGTATATTAGTGTTGAGTGCCTAGGATAAGATGTGATATAACTCCAGCATTGCTAGTTGAGTCTTGCTCTGGATGGTTAAATTTTTTTACTTATTTGATTGTTTTTAAGATTAACTTAAGAATTTGTTGATTCTGATATTAATCTTGGTTTCAATTCTAAAATTTTATAAGACAACTTATTATTGTGAAGGTGAGAGATCAACTTTTTCTATAATCTAATTTGTTTTTTTTCATATTTTTATCATAGATCACCGGATCCTTCAAGATTTAAAAAATTAAATATTTTTATTTTTAATTAATATATATATATATATATAAGGATGGAGTTATTTGAAGTCCAATGATACACTGGGCTTCTCAAGATTTAAAAAAATTAAATATTTAGATCCTCTTATCTTAAATTCTTAACTCTGTCGCTGATTTTTACGTTGTTGTCGTATGAAAAATTATTTCGTTTTTTACGTTGTTGTCGTATGAAAAATTATTTCGTTAATATTTTATATTTGCATCCCAATGATTAGAAGGCTGTGAAGTCAAAAACAATAAAAACAATGCTTTCACCTAAGATAATTTAATGATAAGCTTCTTTCTTGATAGGGCGGTTTGATTTCTATTCGAGTACGTGGTTTGAAAGAGTATTAAAACAATGAAAGAGGCATGCTATTAAAAATAACAGAAACGGGTCGCTCACTCGCTTGACGTTTTACATAAATCGCTGAAACAATTTTCACTAATCAATACTTTAATAAGTGGTAACAGAAGATCTAAGTCAATAGTCAGACTTAATTGGGGTAAGAAAGAAACAGCCATATAAGCCGATATTTCTGACTAACATAAAAAATCTAGAATATGTGAAATCTATGGGTCTGGCAGGTTGTAGTGAGACCTTCTGAGCGTGTGATATATTTGGGTAATGTTTCACCGTTATCTCGTAGGGTCTTATGGGATAGTTCAGTGGTATCAGAGCCATTTGGTTGCGGCCTGGATTTGTCTCACGTCGTGTGTTCGAATCCCAGAAACTCAATTGGGGAAACGGACCGCTGCGTAGTCTAGGTTAATACCACTCGTAGAGTGAGGGCTAGTGAGGCCTTCTGAGCGTGGGATATATTTGGGTAATGTTTCACCGTTACCTCGTAGGGCCTTATGGGGTAGCTCAGTATAAGATAGACTTTACTATATATCTCGGATCGTTTATGAAAGAGTTAAAAAAGAAGGAAATACGAAATATCTGATTTCGGTTTCATGTGAACTTTCGAAGTAGTTTTTGAGGTTAAAACGAGCTCCAATCTCTCAGGACCTTTACGGAAAACGTTCACAGATATGCAGTTAATACTTTTCTACATTTTCTCAAGATGTAAGCGCTTTTAATGGGTCAGAAGATCCGTACGTTTACGAATGATATGAGCAACTGCCGAAAACCTTTAATTTTTATATATAGCTTTCATATCGGACTTCCTCATTACAAACTCGATATGGGTTTTATTTTCTTCCCAAACTTCAACCCATTGATTTAGATCGTTTATTGGGCTACTTTATTATCTTTTTCTATATCAAATTACGTAACTTAACTAATAACTTATTGAAAATTTGAAAATACAATTAATATTTGTCCAACTTTATGAGAAAGGATAAAATTGTCCAACATTCTCCCCTTTAGACAAGTATTAATTGCAGTTTTGAATCAAGTTTAACAAAGTTTAAAAATCGGTTAAGTCAAGCTACTATATGGGTACCACATAAAAAAAACATTTGATCCAAAGGTAATGAAAGTTTAACATTCCGTTATGCAAGGCTTTCAATATCGAAAAATATCAAACACATGTGTCATGCGCAACAAGATATAATATAATCACAAATATCTATTACCTCACTAACATGAATTGAAAAATGGAGTGTGGCAGATTAGGATGATACTTATATGATCTAAAACATATCATTTTTGCTTGTAGGTCTAACAACCCAGACCACCCGCTTGCAAATATTATCCATTTTGGGCCTTGATTTCTCGGGCCTCACACCCTCACGATTTTTTTCCTCCTCGAGTTTACTCCCGACTTCCAGGAAAAAACCCATCTACAAGGGAGAGGTTTCCACATCCTTATAAGGCATGCTTCGTTCTCCTCTACAGCTGATATAGGATACCCCTAGGTACTGGAGAGGAGAACGAAGAATGTCTTAAAAGGATGTGGAAACTTCTCCCTTGTAGACGCATTTTTTTTTTCGAAATTCAGGAGTAGACTCAGGAAGGAACAAAACCGTGAGGGTGTGAGGTCCGAGAGGCCGAGACCCAAAGCGGACAATATCTACAAGCGAGTGGTCTGGGCTGTTACATGTGGTATCAGAGCCAGTACCTGAGTGGTATGCCAACACGGACGCTGGGCCTCCTAAGGGGGTGGATACCTAGGGGTATCCCATATCGACCGAAGAGGAGAACAAAGTATGCCTTATAAATATGTAGAAACCTCTCCCTTGTAGACGTGTTTTTTCTTGGAGTCAGGAGTAGACTTGGGGGGGAACAAAATTGTGGGGGCGTGAGGCCCGAGAGGCCGAGTCCCAAAGCAGACAATATCTGCAAGCGGGTGGTCTAAGCTGTTACAGTAGGTCTCGATTTCTTCAACTTTATGCTAAATTGCATGTGCTAAACTGCAACAAAGAAATCATGTTTTCTCTCACCGAATGCTACAGAGCATTAGAAAAAAAAACTTGTTTTCCCTCACTAAAAGTTAAACAGCATTAGAGAAAACATTTATGTTCTCCAACTTTATACTAACTGCATTAAAGAACCTTTATGAGATTGAAAACTTATGTCCTCCTATTTCATATTAAATTTATGGATATCCGTACTAAACTGTATGTGTCAAAGTGACATAAGTTTAAGGTCAATCTTTATATATACCCAATAACCTTTAAAATGCTTAAGATCAACACAAATCTTAACTCTTTCATATGTATTATAACTATACACAAGAACAGTTATTACTGAGGATAAAAAGAAGATTGTCTATATTAATAAATAATCGTAATGTTATAATACATCAAAATGTACAAACTTTTAAGGAGCAAATACAATGATCTCTAACTACTGCTGTCTAAGGACCTTAATATGCCCATACTGGATACATGTTTAACAAACACTAGTGGGTGAAATCCTTTAGTCAATATATCAATTAACATCTCCTCAGTCCTGATGTGCTTCACTTCAATGTCATCCTTTTGAATCAACTTCTTTATGGTCAAGTACTTGACCTCTAAATGTTTAGACCCTGTGATATTCTTGTTGCTGTTACTAAACAACACTGTAGCAAGATTATCATAATATAACCGAATGGGTCTAGTGATCGAATCTACCACAAACAACTCAGAAATTAAGTTTCTGAGCTAAACTGCCTATGTAGCAGCTCCATAACATGCAACAAACTTTGCATGCATGGTCGAGGAAGTTACTAGTGTTTGTTTGACACTCTTCCACGATACTGCATCATCTGGAAACATAAAAATGTAACCCTGAAGTGAATTTTCGATCATCCGGACACATAGCAAAATCAGAGTCTGTCCATCCTATGAGGTTTAAATCGTTGACTTTCCTATATGTCAACGTATAATCCCTGGTACCCTTTAGGTATCTCAACACTCACTTAGCTGCATTCCAATGGTCAACACCTAGGTTAGCCAGATATCGACTCAACAGTCTAATAGCAAATGCAATGTCCAGTCTGGTGCATATTTGGGCATATATCAGACTGCCAATTACACTAGAATACGGGACATTCCTCATAGCTTCTCTCTCAACTTCATTTTTTGGATATTGTGCCAAAGATAATCTCTTACCATGAGAGATAGATGATACAACAAGTTTACAGTCAGCTATATTAAACCTTTGTAACACCCGCTCAATGTATGCTATTTGTGAAAGACTCAATGAGTGTTAAGATCGGTCGTTAAATCTACATACTGAGGACAAAAGATGTTTAACCTAAATCCTTCATATCAAAGTGTTTGGCCCAAAGTTTCTTTACCTCATGCAACATGGTCAAATCCTTTGACGTGAGGAAGATATCATCCATGTACAACAATAGAAAGATAACTTTGCTCCCCCTGACCTTATAGTATAAGCATATTTCAACTTTGTTTTTCACAAAACCGAATAAAGTCAAAACCTCATCAAACTTTAGGTAGCATTATCTAGAAGCTTGTTTCAGACCGTATATTAATTTAGTCAACTTATAAACTTTGTCAGTTACATCTTGATCCTGAAACCCTTCAGGTTGTTATAAAAGTCACCATTCAAAAAAGCGGTCATAATGCCCATCTGATGTAGCTCTATGTCATAATGAGCTACTATTGTCGTAATCACTGTAAATGCATCCTTCGAGGATACAAGAGAGAATGTAACATTAAAGTCAAATCCTTCTCTCTGAGTGAATCCCCTGACAACTAAATGAGCCTTAAAAGGCTCAACTTGACCTTGTGTGTCCTTCTTGGTCTTAAATAGCCATTTGCAACTGACATGTCTGCAATGTTGAGGTAAATCGACAAGCTCTCATACCTTATTATAACTCATAGATTGCATCTCATTTTTCATCGCTTCCCACCACATATCCGCATGAGGTCCAGAAACGGATTCTGTAAAAGTAACTGGATCCACAACATGTCTTATGTCATAGTCTTGTTCACCCAAATAGACTATATAATCTAGTGAGATAGCAGGTCGTCTCTCTCTGATGGATCTACGTAACTGCATAGGTTCTTGTACCTCAGAAGTTTGTTCCTGCACAAGCATAGGTTCAAGTGCCTACACAGGCATGGTATTTGGACCTTCATCCATCAAATTTGACTGTATGAGAAGCGGATACGAAATAATCATAGTAGCCGTCCTGCTATCTCTTGGAGGGTGTAAGGGTCCTCCTTCAGAATGAACATCGTATTCTAGAAACTTAACTGTTTGTGATTCCACTATTCTGAATCCTCCTTCTCTACAGTAAAATCTGTAGCCCTTATAGTGGTCGGGATAACCTACCAAATAGCAACAAGTGAAATGAGGTTTCAATTTGCTCTCATAAGTATTATATAACCTTACCTCAGCAGGGTGGCCCCATACACAAATGTACACAAAGCTTGGATTCCATTCTTTCCAGAGTTCAAAAGACATCTTGGATACCGACTTACTTAGGACTCTATTTAAGATATACAATGCGGTCTTGATGGCTTCGCCCCAAAGGTATTTAGGTAGATTAGTCCTACTTTGCATTGACCTCATCATGTCCTTTAGGGTGTGATTACACCTTTCGGCCAAACCATTTTATTCAAGACTACCTGGCATAATGAACTAAGTTACTATTTTAACTGATTCCAAATACCTGGCAAACGGACCATTTTCTTGTCCTGTAACTCCATATTTGCCATAGTATTCCCCTCTCTTGTCAGATCTGACAATCTTTATTGATTTTTCTAACTAGTTCTCAACCTTAGTATTAAAGATCTTGAACTTATCAAGATCTTCAAACTTTTCCTTATGTAAGAACACATAATCATAGCCGGAATAATCGTCTGTAAATGTCAAAAAATATCTAACATTGCATAACATGACTGTATAGGGACCACTAATGTTTGTACGTATGAGGTCTAATAAACCAAAAGCACGAGTTGATCATTTTTTCTTTATCTTGGTCAACTGACCCCTACAATAATCAATACATGTTTTTAGATCACCGAGGTCTAGAGTTGGGAGAATATTATCTTTTATCAATCTCTCAACCCTCTCTTTGAAAATGTAGCCAAAACGTTTATGCCACAACATGTACGACGTTTCTTTTAGGAAGGCTCTCTTTCGAGTAACAAGTTTGGTAACATAAGAAAACATTTTGTTAGGAGTAAGACACATTTTATATAATCCATAGGATAAAAAGGCAGTTCCGATATGTCTTTTATTGATAGAAATATTTACAACCAAAGTATCAAATACAAAATGATAGCCCTCTTTATCTAAAACTGGTACAGAGATCAAGTTTTGTCTAAAAGATGGTATAAATCGTGTCTTGTAAAACTAATACAAATCCTATATCGAGGTTAAAACCTACATCTCCTACATACAAAACATCCACCTGCTCATTGTTGCTTACCATCAGCTTCTCCTCTCCTTTAGTCAGCCTTCTCTTGGACCCCTGTATTGTGGAAATAACATAGTTAGAAGCTCCACTATCTAACCACCAAAAACTTGATGTGGTTATAGCTACATTGAATTTATGAATCATATAGGTCGAGGAGTTACCCGGTAGTTCCTATTTAACCTTCCACAACTTGTACTTCTAGTAATCAGCCTTCTTATGCCCCTTCTTCTTATAGAAGAAGCACCTTATATCCTTTAGGTCATGTGGCCCCTTATTAATGCTAGACTATCCAGTCTAAATCTTCGAAGAGGGTTTGAGTTTCTTACTCTTTAGGCTATTGGGACTTAACCTTCCCCTTGCCTTTGGTAGCTGCAAACATGGTTGTATGAGGAGAACTCTTAATCTTCTCATCCACTGCAGCACACCGAAAAATCAAGACATTAATTTCCTAGGCCTCATCCTAAGAGAAGTTAGAGGTAGCGAACATCTCAAACTCTTGAGGGAGAGTATTTAGTGCCTGATGCACTATAAGGTTATCAGGAATTGGTACATCAAGTTCCTTCAGTCTAGTCTGAAGGTGAACCATCCTGATAATGTACTTTCAAACGCCTCCTTCTCTTATATACTTCATTGAGAATAACTCCTTAATCAAGGTGCTCTGCTCCGCATGAGAAGATATCTTGTATCTTTGGGAAATGTTATCCATAAACTCCTTCGCTATGGTCGTATCTGGTAATCTACTCAGTAGATGATCTGGGATCGACCTCTTGATGGTCAAATAGCACATTCTATTTAACTGCTCCCAGATCGCCATAGCTATATGCAATTAGACCTCCACATAAAAATGATCAGAGTACAAACCATTATCTCTCTTAACACTACCACCTGTGGGTGAGTAGATCATTCAAGCAATAATTTTCCTCTATCTAATGCTTTTATATATATATCTCAAAATCTGATATAAGATTAACACCTGTGGGCATAATAACCGAACATGAGACTAGAGACATCCCCTAACTTGCACGCGGTACAATCCAAATACTGATTTGAAAGGTCATTATGGTGACTACAATCTTACCAGTACCAAAAAAGACCGCAAACATAAGGGATATATCTTTATGTCATCCTCATATTCTATATGGGTATAATGTAAGTGAAAACCAGTTATAAATGTAAAAAACCAAATGCACTGTCAAATAATCATATACTAGTACTAAAAACATTGTCTTTAAACTTTATTTGAGACATTTATTTAAAAAAATCTCAAGGAGAGTGACTATCATACTTTCCTGAACATCAAACCTCCCACACGAGACACGAAACCTTAAGTGTCTCGTTTATGTACAATTCTGAGCACAAAAATGCACTCAAACCATCTTGAAAAAGCTTTTAAAACTTTTGCAAAAACTAATTACCAATGTAATAAATCTAGAAAAATTGAAAAATCACCTTAAAAATTCCATCGACTCAGAAACTAACCCAAAAGAACCCGGAGCACCTTTACAAAAATTCTAAAAATTCTTTTTTTAGGTGCTGATGTCAGCATCACTGTAGCATTGATGTCAGCCAACGTCACTTTGCGCGTGATCATGGGATGCATGTGCATTGCACACTCGTCGATCGATGCGCGCTAGATGCTTTTGAAGCATGTCCTATGCGTGTCGACACGTGTCCTTATCTCGTCCATCCACATGTCTGGATAAGTGGTGGGCGCGTGCATCGCACGTGTCAGTCCGTCTCGTGCTCACGAGATATTAGGCCGCTTGAGGCGTGTGCAAAGTCCGTCACCTCGTGAAGCCACGTGGGTGGACATGGTTGGTAGTACTGTAGCACCATTAGGCGGTGCACGCGTTATCGATTCCAACGGGGAGGGCAATTTTCGATGATCTCGGAACCCATTTTTCTCCTTTTTGACCCGTTTTTCATAGCTAGCTTTATGTATACTACTTGTACGTAATCGTATACGCAAAAAAACCAAAAAATGAATCAAAAACTGATGAAGACCATAATGAATGAAAATCGAAAAACTTTCGTTCCGGTAACTCGATCATGTAACCGCTTTGATACTACATGTAACATGTAAGATAGATTTTATTACGCGTCCCAGATCGTTAATGGAAGGGTTAAAAACAAAAAAAATGCGAAATACCTAATTTTAGTTTCATTTGAACTTTCAAAGCAGTTTTTGAGGCCAAAACGAGGTTTAATCTCCTGGGACCTTTACAGAAAACATTCACGAACATGCGAGTCAGAGAATTTGTATGCTTACGAATGATATGAGCAACTACAGGAGACCTTAACCTTTATATATTTCTTCCATATTGGACTTCCCTATCATAAGTTCGATATAGGCCCGATCCACACTAATTGTGATTCATTTTCTTCTCAGAATTCGACCTATTGATTTAGATAATTTATTAAGCTACTTTATTACCTTTATTTTATGTAATTTAATTGATAAGTTATTAAAATTTAAAAATATAGTTAATAATTATCTAAATTTATAAAAAGAACAAAATTATCCGAGATCTGCGCGTAACTAACGGCATGATAAAGGTACGCGACTACTCAGAGTAAGGAGATGCTCTCCAACTCAGCCTTGGAAAATCACTGTCTATTACATTAGTTTAATGTTTGCTGTCGAATGTCAAATTAATCAAGAACAAGAAAATTTGAAACACGACAAACACGATTGTCCAAGCTTTTCTTTATATAATTTAAAATTTATTTAATAAATAAATAATTTAAAACTAGGTCGATTTAATTAACACACACACATACATACATACATACATACATACATACATATATATATATATATATATATATATACTTGTTAAGTTGAAGAATAA
>JANSVB020000471.1:2390791-2414870 GCA_025504935.2 Erythroxylum haughtii
ATATAATTAATTAAAATATAATTCATTCATTAATTACAACATTGTAATCAATTAATTAAAATATAATAAACTAATTAAAATATTATTTTTAATTAATTATAATATTAATTATAACTAATTAAAATATAATTCATTCATTAATTAAAATATTTTAATTAATTAATTATAATATAATATAATTAAAATATAATAAATTTTTATTTTTCAATATTTTTTACAAATCATCCACTATCAATGACAATGGTAATCATCCCTTCCTCTTAACCAACCATTATAATTATAATGATAATATATATTCTTATTTCTCACTATATTCATTCTCATTCTTATTACCATTCCGATTCTCATAATATTTTTAATTATCGTGAGACCAAAACAGGTAAATTCAAAAGATTTCTTCTGTTGAATTGGGTGGATATCTAGATGTATTTCATATTTCTGTATAGTATGGATAAGAAAATTAATTCTTTGACTTATATAAAAATACACTTGAACTTAAAAAAATATTTTCATTCTTTGAAAAACAAATGAGTTTTATTTAATGTAGGACTCAAATGTTACGACTGTTTATTGATACGGATCATTAGAAATGCATAATGATTTTCTATTACGATAGAAGGGTTTTTGGGTCTTACAAAATAATCAATCATCCTCTTTATTTTAAGTGTGCACGTCCATCGTAAGGATTAAGAGTTCATATAATTCTCACATCCAAATTTACCTTACGTTTCATATCCTTTTATTATAACTTTAGTCCGAAAAAATTTAGTATTTATTTAATTTAGTGGTAAACAGATTAGTGAAATTATTAAAAAAAATTATTTATTTAATAATGACCACCGTTTATTTGGCCCTTATCAATTATCAATCATTTGTTAACAACTCAAAGCTTGAAATCCAACAAAGCTGAACCGCCGTCAAGGCCTCTTGCGAGTGAGCATGCTACAAATTCTTTAACAGTGGTTTCCCTGTACTTGGGAGGGTTTTCTTCTGATAACATCTCTTTGATGGGTCCATAGAGTCTTGAGTTGGGCATAAAACCTGTGGTAAAAAATCCTGCAATTGAGACTCTTGGTCCTTGGCGGTTCGCTAGGACCCTATGCTCCGCGCTTTTATACTTGTCATTCGTTGAAAGCTGAAAATTAGCATAGGAAAAACAAGGTTAGACATGGGAACCCTTCAAAATAATAGTTGAAATTTACGGGAACACAGCACACATTGCATTTCTTGCCTTTTGGGATGTAACAGAACAAGAGGAAGAGCAAGGCAATGCTTTTTTCTTTTTCTTGTTGCTTTCCCTTTGTAAATCTTTGAAAGTGTAAAAGAGTGACAAGATTGTAAAGAAGAAGGCTCCTAATTGAATTTTTATTTCTGTGTGGTTTCTAAACTTGCCTGCAAAAGGTCGCCGATATTAACCACTAAAGTCCCTGGTGTAGGAGGCACTTCAATCCAGTAATTCTGGTGAAGAACTTGAAGGCCACCAATATGGTCTTGCAGAAGCACTGAGAGGAAGTCATTATCTGCGTGCTTGGAGGTGCCCAAGGTTACTTCTGGTTGTGGACATGCCGGGTAATAGTGGCACAAACAGGTCAGCCCTTCAGTGCAACCTATGTCATTTAAGTAGTTTGTGCTCAGACCAAGAGATTCCGACAGTAATTGGAACAGCAACTTCCCGAGTTTCATTAATTCCTCGGAGTACTTCATAAGTATGTCTCTACCAAACAAAAGAAAAAGAAATTCTGAGAGATTCCAATACATCGTTTACCAATCTCCAAATCAAACTCCAACTAAATAAGACAATATAAGAACATAATCTTAACAATCCCCTTGGATTGTAGGAAGAAAGATTTCAGCTCACCTGCATGTAGTTGGAAATTCTTCTGGCTCAGGAGGATTAGGAGCCATATTGAAAAGAGTGGTATCCCTCCAGTTAGTTGCAGGAGATCTGTACAGATCAAAGTTGCTATTATAAACTATCTTTTTCTTATAATCCCGAGTATAGAATTTCCTCTTTAGCTCAATATCCTGCTCATAGAACCTACGAACACCATCCTTCATGTCCTCCAGCACGCTTAGAGGAATCCCATGATTGACGACTAGGAAAAAACCCCATGTCTCTGATGCGTGTCGAATGTTTTCGGTGATCTCCTTGCGCATGCTTGAGTCTTTAGTAACACCTGTCAGGTCTATGACAGGAAACCTGAAATTGGTGTCATCAGCAGGAACAGAACTCCTGTCCAATACATTAGGTGGTTGATGGAAAAAGGGAGGAACATGGGTGATCCCTGCATCTACAAGTCCTTTGACACCGGCTTTTGTCTCATCGAAAGCTTTCAGGTCAAGCGATCGATCATAACCAGGATACGAAGTAGAAGCCATTTTCCTCTTCACTCGTACCCCAAGCTTTAGTACTACTAAGAAATGGTGGAGAGACAGAGGGAGCAGTGACTGTTTTCCAATAAATATCAACAAAAGGAGACGTCTACTGCCTTCCATCAATAGATTCTGATAATCATCTCCTACTTTATTTTATTAATTTTATCTATACTACCCTATGCAAATATGTGAATCTAACCCTCGACGGAATGGATAATTTGGAGTCAAATTATTGCAGTGGTCAAACTATGCGTCTCGGGGTCCACTTGATTAATATAGGACCGACAAGACTGCCAATACTTAGCAATATGAATATTATCATTTTGCTGATATTTTTTATTGAACAAAAATAAAGAAAGAATATGAAATTCTTTTTCTTTTCTGTAGGGACCAGTAAATTGAATCTGACCGTGAGAAAAATGCTTGAATACTAAATAACTTATTTCTTGATCTTTGACAACCTCAATCACTATAAATGCTGACTTGTCAACGGATCTCTTGACTAAAAATGGGAGCAGATTCGAAAATTGACTTTAGAAAATCTTGATGGCTAATAATGTTAAGAAAATTAAAATTCATGTCATCGTCATGAGAAGTCAAAGATTTGAATATTAGTGAGAAGGACTATAACTCATATTAATTTAAAAATAATAATTAAACTGAATCATTGTATAAAAATAATAATCTATATGAAACCAAATTATAAGATTTTTTATCGACATGGAATATTTAAAAATCATTTAAAATAATAATTAAACTGAATCATTGTATAAAAAATAATAATCTATATGAAACTAAATTATAATATTTTTTATCTACATGGAATATTTAAAAATCCTTTAAAACCAAACATTAAATGCTTCTCAACTCTTAACTAACAGACAGCAATGATTGGTTTGCAATAAATATAAGCCACAGGAAGGAGATGTCTACTTCTAAACAATTGAAATATCAGCTAGAGTAGAATAAAATCTTTATTTATTTAATAATAATGACCAGTAAATTAAGTAGCTGGTCCTTATCAATTGTCAATCGTTTCTTATTAACTTAAAGCTTGAAATGCACCAAAGCTGAAACGCCATCAAGGCCTTTGGCGTGTGTGTGAGCTACAAATTCTTGAACAGTGGTTTCCCTGTACTTGGGAGGATTTTCTTCTGATAACAACTCTTTAATGGGTCCATACATTCTTGAGTTGGGCTGCATAATCCCTGTGGTAAAAAACCCTGCAATTGAGACTCTTGGTCTTTCACGGTTCGCTAGGACCCTATGCTCCACGCTTATAAACTTGTCATTCGTTATGAGCTGAAATTCAGGAGAAGGAAAAAAAAAAGGTTAGATGTGGGAACTCTTCAATTAAATACTTGAAATTTAAAGGAACACGCACTGCATTTCATGTCTTTTGGGATTAACAGAACAATAGGAAGAGCAGGGCAATGTTTTGTTTATTTTTTCTTGCGACAAAAGAAGACCACATTCCAAGTTGTTTCAGAATAGTGGCATTGAGTTTCCAACCCTTTGCCTTAGGATGTGTAAGAGTAAAAGACTATCAAGATTGTAAAGTAGAAGGCTCTTAGTCGAACTTTTTATTTCTGTGGTTTTAAACTTGCCTGCAAGAGATCGCCGACATTAATCACTAAAGCCCCGGGTGTAGGAGGCACATCAATCCAGTAATTCTGATGAAGAACCTGAAGACCACCAATATGGTCTTGCAGAAGTACCGTGAGGAAGTCATTGTCCGCGTGCCTGGAAGTGCCCAATGTTACTTCCGGTTGTGGACATGCCGGGTAATAGTGGCACAAACAGATCAGCCCTTCGGCGCAACCTATGTCATTTAAGTAGTTTGTGCTCAGACCAAGAGATTCCGACAGTAATTCCAAAAGCAACTTCCCGAGCTTCATTACTTCCTCGGAGTACTTCATAATTATATCTCTGTCAAACAAAAGAAGAAGACATTCACGGTGTCTATATATCGTTTACCAATTCACAAATCAAACACAACTTTCAAAAAAAAAAAAAAAAACCCAAATCAAACACCAAACAGCTTATGTATATGACAATATAAGAACATATATAATCTTAGTAGGAAAAGAACTTTCAGCTCACCTGCACGTAGATGGAATTTCTTCTGGCGCAGCAGGAGTAGGAGCCATATGGAAATAAACGGTATCCCTCCAGTCAGCTGCAGGTGAGCTGTACAGATCAAAGTTGCAATTATAAGCTACCTTTTTTGCATAATCCCGAGTATAGAATTTCTTCCTTAGCTCAATACCCTGTTCATGAAACCTACGTACACCATCATTCATTTCCTCAAGCACGCTCAGAGGAATCCCATGATTGACGACTTGGAAGAAACCCCATGTCTCTGATGCATGTCGAATGTTATCGACGATCTCCTTGCGTATACTTGAGTCTTTAGTAATTCCCGTAAGGTCTATGATAGGAAACTTGAAATTGGTGTCATCAGCAGGAACAGAACTCTTGTCCAGTACATGAGGTGGTTGATGGAAAAATGGAGGAACATGGGTGATCCCTGTATCAACAAGTCCTTTGACACCGGCTTTTGTATCATCGAAAACTTTTAGGTCGCTTGCTCTATTATAACCAGGATGCGAAGTAGAAGCCATATTCCTCTTCACTCGGACACTAACCTTGAGTCCTTAGAAATGGTGGAGGCAGTGATTGTTTTCCAATAAATATGGACTGAAATTATTGCAGTGGCCCCAATCTATGCGGTTTAGTGTTCATCTGATTAGTGCAGAAGAGACATGACTCATGCGTGCCAATACTTTGCAATATAAATTTGTCCTTTTGCTGTTGGTTTCTATTAGGAAAGAAGTCTGGCTTGGTTTTGAATAGCTCAAACGCACTGTTGCATTAGATTAAAAAACTCAATGTTTCGGCCTCCTCTATGCTTAACCGATAAAATTTGAATCATTTATTTTTTATTTTTTATTTTTGATTCAATTTATTTTAATAATATTTATTATTAAAAACTAATTAGTTTATTAATTAATAGTTTATTTTTGTAAATTATTAAGTTCTTATAAGCTAAATTAAATCATTTACTTTTTATTTAATAATTTCTTTTTAATTAAACTTCAAATTCTTCATTAATTAATGACAATCACTTTCAATTATATTTCAAAATTTTTAAGTTTATTCAATTTTTACTATTTTAAGATGGTCTAATATCGATTAAACATTTTAAAACTTAAATCTTTTGTTTTATCTATTTAACTTTTAGTCTAATTTTTAAGATATTTATAAATAGTAATTGCAGATTCCACTCATATACAAAATAAACAAAGCCATAAAGTTTCATCAACTCGATTTTATAAAAAATATGTTAAAACCAAGATTTGAATGGTCAACAAGTCTTAACTAATAACTTGGTCAACAAGTCTTACTAATAACTTGGTCATCAAGTTTCAACTGATACGTCTTAGCTAATAACTTGGTCAGCAAGTCTTTACTAATAACTTGACATCTATGTAATAACCAAATCGTCAAATTTCAACCTCACAACTATAAAAAAAAAAAAAGGAGTCATTCATAAAGTCACTAAATATAGACAATCATATGAACAAAGTTAAATTTATGTATATGAGATTAAAACTGGCCAATTCTTATATCAACTAAAAAAAATGAAGAATTCAAGAAAAAGATCAAAATAATTTTTTGCATATTTTTAAGATATTAATTTTGTAATACTTTTAAATAATAAATTTATATATTTTTAAATAAAAATAAACAAGATAAATTGAATATTGCAAAAGAAATTTCATTGAATTCAAACATATATATAATTAGGACTTTTAAAAAATATCAAATTAAACTTTAACAACATATACAACCTAGTCTCTCTATACAATATGTTTGATTTAGGCTATATTTGGTTGAGAGTTTTATAATGAAATAAAATGAAATGTAATATTATTATATCGTTTGAGATGAAGTTTTATAATAGAATAGAATGTAATGAGACAGAATATGAGGGTTTCATATTACATCTCATATAATCATAAATAGTAAAAATGGAAAACCTCTATTTTGATAAGTTTATGATGAAATATAAAATGATACATTATATTATATTATAAATCTTTTATCTAAACAAAATTTCATTATCTTACGTTATGAATTCTTCATTCCCTCTCAAATAACAATTTTCTAATATTACATCCATTTACATTCAATTTCATTATAATCATTTCATTTCATTCTATTTCATGACATTTTATTAAAAACTTTCTGTCCGATCAAACATAACCTGGCCAATATGCCAAATGCTACCTCACATGCCCAATCTACACCGAGAAGGGTTTTATAGACAAGTAATTTGATTTAATATGAGAAGTGCTGAAAAATGAAAAATCAATTTTACAAGGATTATACTTTATTAAGCCTGGGACTATAGATAATGTTGAAGCGGGATTGTTCAGTATAACATAAAAACAGGAAGATGGACCAAGAAGTTTGAACTGTACATTCACCTCTCTATCCAAAACTGTTACTCTTTTGATACCTACTCTACCCAAAATATTTATTTATTTGGAAAGAGATATAGCCAAGTTTAATCCTTTTATTGTGAATCCGTCACAATTTTTATAGTAATGCTAAGGGTAATAGCCATGCTTTCTTTACTTTTACTAGGGATAAGACCGCAAGGTTCCTTTATAATTTAACTAATTTTAAAATTATTTTTAATATTTAAAATTATCAAAAAATTTCTTTTGATTTTTAACTTTTTTTTAAAAAATCTATTATATTTCCGTTAGAAATCAATAGCAAGATACCAGTAACATGAATAAGACATGTAGATGTAATTATACATTATTAACATGACAGCTTAATTTAACTCTTAAACGTGACTCGAATTGACTAAGCTGGATTCAAATTAACAATGCAAGATAATTATAATAAGTTATTAAAATTTTAATTTAATTTAATTGATTCATATTGAAATTAAAAGTTTGGTTGAGTTGAATATCACTAACATTTAATTGATTTATGTGTGTTTTGGTATTATTTTTTAACATAAGTATAAGAGAAGAAATTTTATGAAAAAATAAAAATACAATAATTCAATAATTTTAGTATTTTTAAATTAATTAAACTACAAAAAATTATGTCTTTTACCCCTCGACAAATTATATGTAATTAAGAACTATGATAAATATGAAATCATACCACATGTTCCTATTATTCTGTGCCTACTTCATTTCATAAAAATTCATTCATTTAATAAATAAAAATCATAAAAATACTTCATTTCATAAAAATTCATTCATTTAATAAATAAAAATCATAAAAATTGGACAGACGAAATGAGTCAGAAAAGAAGAATAGTGGGGAACAAAAGATCTGTTCCCAATGAATACCTAATATATGTTCTTTTAGACATGACAATGGTTTGACAAATTAATAAGCAAATGATTCTTCATATATTACAGGAAGACCACACATTAGGAACTTTTTTTAAAATTTTGGTGCAAACTTTTTAAGCCAAAATCATAAGCAAGATAGAATGTAGATTATGAAAGGGTTTGAGTGATGAAGGTAGTCACTTTCTCCTTTTACAGTAGAATTGGAGTTGGATTATATTTCTGTCAGCTCCACTTGTATGTCCAAAAATGTTTGTTGTATTTTAATATTTTAATATTTTCTAGTCCTTTTCTTTTTTAGGAAATATTTAAATCTTTTTGTTGAGATATTGTTCTATGTTATATAAAATAATAATTTTAAAATATAATGTTTACAATTAAAATGATGATGATAGTACTAATGCAACAATTTGCCTTTTGGACTATGTAAGTATAAAATAATTTTAACTTAATGAAAAAAAGAGATTCGTCACATTTATATCAATTAGTTTTTTTGTGATCTTAGTATTTTAAATGGGATAACATTATATCAAGTAAATGAGAATGCAATTATAAAAGTAGGTTGAATACAAGAATTTGGGTCAATTTGACATTAAATTGATGTAATATTGGTTTGACTAAAGCTTATTAATGTATACATATAGCAAAATGAACTAGAGCTAGAAGGATCCATAAGATACATGCATTATTGTTTCCTGATTACAATATTTGAGAAATCAATCCTGCAATCTCACACTTTTAGGAATGATTATATTTTTAGTCCGTTTATTTATCTTCTATCTACTATTTACCAAATATTAGTTTGGTTGTTGCATCATACACGATTCATATATAAAAACTTATTATTTCTCCTATTAATGACAATTTTCTACATAATCTTGCAATATAATAAAACTTTCTATCTAAATCTTATAATTTTTTAAATAATAATGAGTTTGGTATCTAACCAATGTATGTAAAATTTTAAAAATTGATGAAGTTGATTTTATTGAAATACTTTATAAGAGGCAAATTAAAAGAAATTGGATAAGATAATTTTAAAATAAAATCAATGTAAGTTAACAAAAAGGCTATAAGGTATAATTTTCCTAAAATTTTGAAATTATGGATTAAGAATTAATACATGCGATATTAAAAAATAATTTAAACTAAATTATAATTTAAATGGTTAATTACCAAAAAAATCCAAACTTTCGTCAATTTTTTAATTATTGTCTGAACTTTAAAAAATAGCAATGAAATATTTAAACTTGTATTTTTTTCAATTCTAGTATGACGTTATCTGTTGTTCCCTATCAGTCCTCGGTCCTCGGTCCTCAACCCTCAATCATTTGTTTTTTGTTTTTTTTTTCTGACACTCTAAACTACTCTCGCATTACAGTGTATTGCACTAATAAGTTATTCATTTTTCGTTTGTTCTCTTGATGCCCTTAGTGTGAGGGACTCGATGCTGCGTAATCTAAAAATCAAAGGGTGAGGGCATCGAGATAACAAATTGAAAATGAAGGAAAAAATTAAAATCAAAGTGTAAGGTCGTCGGGCCACGTAATTTGATTTCAGTCATTTTTAAATAACAATGTCATTTTAATTATATGATTAAATGATGTCATTTACTCTCGCATTACATCGTATTGCATCAGTAAATTCTTTATTTTTTAGTTCGTTCTTTTGATGTCCTTAGTTTAAGGGAGTCAGGGCTGTATAGTCTAAAAATTGAAGGGTGAGACTTTGAGAGAACAAATTGAAAACGAAAGAAAAAACTAAAATCAAACTGTAAGGTCGACGGGACTTCGTAATTTGATTTAAGTCATTATTAAACAACGACGTCATTTTAATTATGCAATTAAATGATGTCGTTTTATTAATCTTCATTTGTTGTATTAATTTTGGTTGACGTGTATTAATAATTAAAGTTTTTGAAACATGTGATAAATCACATCAGCAAACTTAACGAAAACATTAACGTCAGGTTAAAATTGAAAAATTGAAAGTTTGAGTATTTTATTGCCACTTTTTAAAGTTCAGATTATAATTAAAAAATTGAAAGTTTGAGCATTTTATTGTTATTTTTTAAATTTCGGGTTATAATTAAAAAATTAACAAAAATTTAAATTTTTTTAGTAATTAACCCTTTAAATTATTATGGATTAAGAATTAATACATATGATATTTAAAAAACTAATTAAAGCTAAGCTACAATTTAAATTAGTTTTTTTCCGTAATATCACATGATTTAAAATAGTTTTTTAATACCATATGTATTAATTCTTAATGCATAATTTTAACTTTAATTTATTGTAAAAATAATTCCTCATTAATTTCATAATTAAATGTTTTATATGACAATCACATCAGTAGACCCTTTTAATTATGAAATTAAAAAAAATAAAAAATTGTTAACTTTAAAATCGTCAATTATCTTCTTTCTTATAGTTTGATGAGATAGGATTTTTGTCTTTTTCACCGTTTGTTATTGCATCAGTAATACTAAAGTGGGGGATTAGAACCTTTATTTTAGTTAACTAATTCCAATCTTATTTCATTAAATCTTATCTACTTGAGATCCAAATAAAGATTTAGACTATGGTGCTCCAACCCCCAACTTGTGCTTCTTTTCTAATCGTCTACGGTTGCTCTTGAGTCTTGACACTTTTACGACTTTCCAATTTTCCCTCGTTCGCCTGAATCACAATCACCGCTCTACATGTCGGCGGATAATGCGAGCAGAACTTACAATCAACCGTAATAAAGTGGAGCAATCATCCATCAATAATCAGATAAGTTGATGTGAGTGGTTTAGCACTCTCATCCTTTAATTAGAGGTGTCGAATTCGAGTCATGAGACTCTCATCCCTTAATCAGAGATCTCGAGTTCGAGTCATGAGAATGAAAAATCTGTTTGGTCAGCATTTTACTCCTTACGGGCTGACTCAGTGCGAGCAAAGATTAGTTTAAAAGTGGATGACTTAAAGACGTCTCCTCATAAATTGAGACCCTCCTAGAATGGGCTTACAAAAAAAATCATCCAACTATTTCAAGTGACAGAATTTAAGCACATTTGGCACCAACAGTGATCCAATAACAAATAAATCCACTTTTATCCATGGTATATGTTGAATTTTAATATAAAAAATACATAAAATTGTGAGAGACAATTTTATAATTACAGCAAAAAAGAGATTTGAAAATTTTTAAAAAATTTAGAATTATAAAAAAGATAATTAAGTTTTTAAATTAACATATTTTTAGTTTTTAAGCTATTTTTTTAAGGTTTATATCTTTGTCACGTAGTAAATAAAATTGTTAATATGACTTAATGTACGGAAATTATTAATTATATAATTAACAAGAAAATATTTTTGTGACCAACACCAATTAAAAGTTGACTTTTTATTATTAGTTTTAATTATTTTGAATATTATTATTGTAAAAATTGACTAACATTTAGAAAAATTTTATAAATTATTCTCAAATAATGATTAAAACTTTCACACTTGAAGGAGAAAAGCAAGATGAGCTTAAATTTCGGAAAAGTACAAAGAGTTTGGATCCTCCAAGTTTTCTCCTCAGGTGTCGGCAGCTTCCTCTAAAGTTCAAAGCATCAGCTTTTGATTGGAAAGTAGAGATTTAGATCCCAAGTCATTGATAAAGAAATAACGAACTCATACACGAGAGGAGGAAAAGCAAAGAACCGTTGCACATTACTCTTTTTAAGTTCACATTGGATTCCACATGGCCACGTAATTTAAGGCTGCTTGTGACTCTTAAAGCTGGACTCATCTTTATTCTTTATCACAATAGTTTATTATTTAGAACATATCTTTATTCTTTATCACAATAATTTATTATTTATAACATAATTTTGGAGTTATAGAAAAACCTTTTACGAAGGTAAAAGGCACTAAGTTTTATGAACTCAAATACAATATTAAGATATTTAGTTTAGATATATATAAAGTTTAAGCATTTTTTCATAACAACATTAATAATTATTATATTTTCTACATTTATGTACTGAGATTTATAATTTTTAAATAAAACTATTATAATATTTAATGATGTTATTATAATAAAAGATTATATGTTTTTTTATAAGGAGATTTAATAAAAACTCACAAATTATTTAAATTTTTATATCTCTTATTTCTAAAAGATAAATTGTCATTATCAAAAAAAAATTGACTGACCATATCAAACGAAAATTCCTATAATATCTGCATGGCATTCAAATATTTATTATCATTGTTATAATTCGTTTTTTTTTTAAATCCAGGAAACGAAGTAAGGCGGTCCTCGGGTTGCATGTTACCAAGGAGTGAATAGATATTCCTAGGATATCGTTTCCTCTGTTAGTGTCGTATTAATCTTAACAGTTTGGAAATTGAAACCCCAAAATCGGAGAGTGTTTCTCGTCTTTGCAATCCAAATCGAAAGATGGGTTTCGCCTCTTTCCTTGGTAGAGTGCTCTTCGCTTCCCTATTCATCTTCTCCGCTTGGCAGATGTAATCTCTTCCTCTCTCCTTCTCTCTCACTATTTCTAATACATGTTCTTCTAGATCCACTCATATCCCCTTTTTGCTTGCATCTTTCTTTTCGTTTGAATTGCAATTTTTGTGAATTTTACTGTTTGCCCAATGGTCGCTGAGTAGCAGTTGCTTGTGTGGTCATGGCCCAGTTCATCTGTTAATTGGATTATTATGAGATAATTGAGACTTTTGCTTAATAATTACCCGACCCCCAACGAAATAAGAAATTTATATAAACAAACACCTTGTGTAGGTTTGAATCTGATTCTGTCTCTAGATATAACCCGAGTCCTAAGAATCTCATGAAGATTTGGGAGAAATATAAGCCATGGAGTTGAACAGCTTCTACTGGTTACTGATTATTGTTTTTCAGTTTACGTTTTGTGATAGTGGTCTAGCTAACATTGATGTTCTTTCTATTCTAAGAGCTGAATAATCCGATCAGATTGCCTACATGGATTTGCTGTCTTACTTGGACATTCAAGGTTTTAAATTGTGGACTGCAGGGTATACTGCAATTGCGAGAAATGCAGCTGCAATTGCAGATTGCAGAAACATTCCGGATCGCAATTGCAGTATTGTGACCGCAGTTGTGGTTGCAGAATGTAATTTAAAACTGTGCTTGGAATATTTGAATGCTTCTGAGTTACTGTTATCTCGGAATTACAGGTACAATGATTTAGGTCAGGATGGTGGGCCGGCTGCCAAAGAGTTGATGGCCAAGCTTGCAGTTGCCAAGAAACATATGTCCTCAAATTTGGTTGAAACAATACCTGATATTGATGTAATGCCATATTTCCTCTGATTGTTACCCTAATAAATCCTCAAGAGCCATTGTAAATTCCTGTCATGCTTTTATCATGTACATTTTGCTGATTGGGATGTATTTTGTACAGCCGAGGCTCCTCGTTATGGCGATCATTGTTCAAAAGGGTCTCGGAGGCCTTCTGTTTATATTTGGCTCCCTATCTGGTGCCTATCTATTGGTTGGTGTCCCCTTCCCTTTGATATTTCAGTCAAGCCATTGTGAATGTTCACATGACAATCTATTACTGATCATTAACCAAAAGTAATGCCTTCTATCTTTTTTTTATTTTAGCTTCTCAATTTGTTGGTTACCTCTCCGATCCTGTATGACTTTTACAACTATGGTCGAGATGGTCATGAGTACTCCACACTCTTAAATGAATTCTTGCAGGTTTGTTTAAATTGATGTCTTTAAGAATTGCTTTTCTTTGTTATACATTTATACATGGCGTCTGTTTGATATTAAAATTGATGATATTTTTGCAGAACGTTGCACTTTTTGGTGCATTGCTTTACTTCATAGGGATGAGGAACTCGATTCCAAGGAGACATAACAAGAAGAAGGCTTCCAAAGCAAAGGCAAATTAAGTTTGGCCAAAGCAACTTCTTGCAGGCTCTCAAATGCTCTGTAGTTATGAACTTATCTTTTTATGATACCAACTTAGTAGTTTTTTTTTGGAGTTAGGATTGCCAAAGTTAGACGGATTTGATCTATGGGTTGAGACAGATGGTCACTTCAAACTTCAAATAGGCTCAGCATAGTTGTTAGATTTTGTGTAAAGGATTTGGCATTTGAGCTTGTTGTCTTAATGAATTATTCCAATCTTGCGGTTTCTTCAACTACTGGAGTACAAATTTTGGTGTAGTATTTGATGATATATTGCCTTACCTTGGTGATTGTTTACGGGCAAAGCTCAACTTTGTTTAGTGTCCATCCGCTCATCTGCTTTCAGCAAACTCTTAAACTCTATAAATGAAAATGTACTAGTAGGCGATTTCACTTGCAAATTAAATACAAGGAAAAAAATCTAATTGGTAGCCGATTAGTTGTGTAGACTTGTACCAATTTGAGACCATCATTGGAACAACGTACTTTTATTTTTTAAAATAATAAAAATGTGTTATTTAATTATAAAATATGTTCTCTTTAACTATAAAAGATTAAGATGATGTTAATATATTCAATCTCTAAGTCTAATTTGGTTGCTAATTAATTGTCTGGTTACCCTAATTGGGACTGTCACCGTAGCAATATCCTTTTATTTTATTAAATTAGAAATGTGTTATTTAATTATCAAATACGTTATTGTTTTACTTAAAAAACGAAAATTAAAAACTAAATTAGTTAAATTAAAATTGAAGTTATAAAAAATTGAGATGTTAAGAACATATTCAAGTCGATTTAATATTCCAAAATACAGCTTTCCTCCTTAAAATAACTTAATACAAAATAAAGTTTTTAAGAAAAGAATAATAGTTAAGAAAGAGAGAGTAAGTGAGGTTATAATTGTCCAATTAAGACTCAACAACCAACTATCCTTCTAAGTTACTCCCAAGACGTGGCTTTTAAAGTTTGAAAAACTCTCTCATAGTCAAAAACTAGACAGAGGAGGAGAGAGACTCAGACAAAGAGAGATAAAGAGGGAGACAGGGAGACATTACTTGAGGTCAAGACATCAAGAAATCAAACCGAAGAAAAAAATGGGGTTCTTCTCTTTCCATGGCAGAGTCCTGTTCGCTTCTCTCTTCATTCTCTCCGCTTGGCAGATGTAATACTCTCCCTTTGTATAGATCTGTTGCTTTTCTTTTAGATCCACTGCTACCCTTTTTTGCATCTTCTTTATCAGTGGTTTATGTGCTTAGCTCTGTCATCTTTTTTCCTACTGTTGCATTCCTCGGTTTTAGTTATTGTTGCTATTTTAACCAAGTGGGTTTAAAGATCTTGTTTTTGGACAGAGACTGAACATCACTTGGTGGGTAATATAGTGATGATTGAACCGGCCGTGTTGAACTTATTGAAGTTGCATACTTCTTTTGGTTTTCATTTTCAGTTGAAACAGTGTTGAACTTATTGAAGTTGCATACTTCTTTTGGTTTTCATTTTCAGTTGAAACAGAGTATTGGTTCTGGGGTCGTTAGATAGTTCATATATCTTCTAGTTAACTGCTTTATTGTAAGAGAAGTTACGATCTGCTTTTCCTGTTCAAATTTTCCACCCTCTTTTGGTCTTGTTATCTTCAGTTTGTGCAAGTCATCTAAAGTTATGAAAGGTCATTATGTTACTAGATTGAAGGTTTTGTTCTTAGACATTGTGTGCGAGTGTATGCAATGCTTGTATGTAAATCCAGATGCCTGACGTGTTGAAGGCAAAAGAGGAAATGTTTCTGACCCAGGGAGATAAAGGTTTGCTAACCCTTTTTCAAAATAGGAATGAAACAGGAAATTATACTTCATGAGCATGTTCAAATTATTAGTCAATTCAAATGCCAAGGTTTGGGAACATGCTAGTCTGGCTTAAGAAAAAACCATGAGGCGAAAAACTAAATTTAGAGATGATAGAATGCTTATTTTCGTTGCTAGCTAAGTACACGGAGTAATGAGGATCACTTACTTGTCCTTTTAGTTGTATTGTCATTTGGGTAAACTGTACTGCTTAGGAACCAAAAGCTTCAACTGGATCTGTATTAAAGTGGAGAAACAGTTATTTGGATCTCTGCAAAATTTGATAGCTTATGTCTGTTGTTGGATTATTACCTGATTCACACTCCATTATGGAAGCCATTGTGCAGGTCGAATCTGAGTCTAGCTTAGAATTGATTGTAATAGTGTCTCATGAAGAGAAATGACAATGTGGAAGATTGACCTAGAAATATAAGTCCTTGAGTGTAGTAGCTTCTTATGGTTATTCTTATTTATTACATTTCTCTTTTTGGTTTTTCTTTTATTTGCTAGGCACTTTGAATGATTTTTGCAGCTTAATATCACACATTGATGCTCTATTCTGTGAGCTAATGCTCCACAAATCTTATACACTGTGTACTTGGTAGCCCGGATCCGGAGGTTATTTTCTTGTGCTTCTGAACTAATGTGGCTTGTCATGCCAGGTATAATGATTTTGGTCATGATGGTGGGCCTGCTGCCAAGGAGTTGATGGCCAAACTTGCTATTGCAAAAAAACATATATCATCGAATTTTAATGTGGAAATACCCGAAATTGACGTAATAGATTCTTAACCTCCGATTATAGCTCTAATAACCCTCGAGATCTTAGTTCTTTTCCCTTCATCGTTGTTTATTGATATACTTTTACTGATTTGGAGGAACTTTGTACAGCCTAGGCATCTCGTTTCGGCCGTCATTGCTCTAAAGGGTCTTGGAGGCCTTCTTTTCATATTTGGGAGCCTTTTTGGTGCCTATATACTGGTTAGGACTTCCTTTGCTTTGATAGTTTATTAGATTGAACATTTGTTTCTCACTTAACGTTTCATTTTGCTTTAGCTTCTTCATTTGGCGGTTACCTCTCCACTCTTGTATGACTTCTATAACTACAGTCGTAATCGACCTGAGTATTCCACACTCTTAAATGAATTCATGAAGGTTGGGTTTAAAATTTGTTGTCTTAAAGGTTGTTTTTGCCTTCATGATTCTTCCCTTACTGAACTTTATGATATGCCTGCAGAATGTTGCACTTTTTGGTGCGTTACTCTACTTCATAGGGATGAAGAACTTGATTCCAAGGAGACAAATCAAGAAGAAGGCTCCCAAAGCCAAAGCAAGTTAAGAAGCTGCATCAGGAATGGGATTATTCTTGCAGTTGTTAAAGAATATCGGGTGGAGAATCGGCTGCGGACTTCTTTGGTTTTGGAGTGTTCCGCAGTCTATTTTTGACACCCTCACTTAGCAGTTCTTTTTGTTTTGGGGGTTGTTGAGTTGACACTATATTAGTTGAGAAGTGCTGTTTAAAGCTCAAACAGACTCAACATCAACATACGTTTTAAATTTTGTCTTAAAAAGAATCCAGATTTGAGCTAGGGTCTTTTATTTAGATTTTTTTCTTGAAAATATTTATTTTAATTTTGATAAATATAATTATACATTTTAATAATATAAAATTAAGGAATTATTTTATACTTTTAAAAAATTATATAAAAATTCGACATTGAATGTATGTGTTTAGTTTTCTCTTTATATGGAAAGATACAAAATATGGTATGTCTTATTATTAATTTGATTAATAATTTTTTTATGATTTAAAATTCTAAAGAAAAATTTTATTAGTTTTTTGATGAAAATTTTACAAAACTAACAAATAACATAATTGGAAACATATTAACTATTAATTCTATTGAGAATTTGAGAAAAAATAATAGAAGGAAATATGGATTTTTACCCCAAAATGAGATAAATGGATCGTTCAGGCAACTGTGAGATATATTAACAACCAGCGATAAAAAATTACCATTTACACAATTTTGTAATTATAATCTTAATTTAAAAAATTGACAATTATAACTCCAATTAAAAAAGTGATAATTAAACATTTAATTTTTTAATTCTAACTTAATATTAACATTATTAATATGAGTCATCGTATAAGATAAAAAATCTTAAATACTTATACAAGTTAGACTCAATTAAATTTAACTAAACTATCAAACTTTGTATGGAAGACATCAACAACACTCTATCATATAGATATGATTTGGCCCGATGGGTAGCTCAACTGGTCTTCAGGAATGTTGTTGAGTGTCGAGTTTCATACTTGAGCCCCGATAATAACAGTGTGAGTTTCATCTAATATAGTGATTTTTTGTGCGTATTGAGCCGCCTTTTTGAGGGGTAGAATGAAATCAAATCATGATTTACCTCCTACCCTTTCGGATTAAAGTGTGAAGACACCTGACCCTTTCGGATTAAAGTGTGAAGACACCTGAGGTGAGCGATTCTATCTTTTAAATGTTAAGATACGGTATGAAATGCCAACGACAGATTCTAACAATATAAATGAATTCTCAATTTGTTACAGTAGGCCTTCTTTATTTTTGATTGAAATGAACTAATTTTAAGTTTTTAGTTCTTAACTATTTATGTAGGAAGTTTAATTTGAAGATTTTAATCAAAATAACGTAGATTAATTAAATTTAATTAATTAAACTAATTAAATTTAACGCATATAAGTATTTAAGATTTCTATTATATATAGTAAACCATGTTAACATTATAATTAAAAAAGATTGAAAATTTAAGTATTTAATCGCCGGCTTTAAAGTTTACAAAACCTTTAAAAGAACAAAGTGAGAGCAAGTGCAAGTAGCGGAGTCTTTCTTCTGCTACTTCTTCTTCGTCTTCATTACAATGGTAAAGAGAATCATTCCCTAAGAAATGTTTCTATTCTTCATTTTGTAAGAAGAATAAGGTAGTTGAAATTGCTTTTGTTTGTGCGTTAATTTGGCAGGATTATTTGAAGACGGTGATTCCTTCGCAGCTCGTATCAGAACGAGGCTCCAATTTGGTGGTTATCAACCCTGGTTGGTTTTTTAGTTACTATTATTGTTTCTCTACTGTTCTACTCTCATCAGCATTCATATCTTCTTCTAAATTTCTTTCAAATTGCAAAATTAGGTTCTGCGTTTGTAAGAATAGGCCTTGCTAGCCACGACTCTCCCTTCACTATTCCTCACTGCATCGCTCGCTACACCTCTCAATACCCTAAACTCTATGTTCAAGATCAGGTTTCTTTTTCCCTTTTTCTTCTAATACTTGCTTGCTTCTATTCGTTTCTTTATTATTCTTAATTTTCTTTCTTTTTTATTTAATCGTTTCGCTTTTCGCAGATGCTGAATTCGCAAGTTACGACGGAGCAGCATATGGAGCGTGAGAAGGCTTATGATATTGTCAGTCTTCTTTTCTTTGTGTGATTTTTCGTTTTTTATTTTTCACAAAAAACTATAGTTCACGGTACGTGCTTCCTTATTCTTGATGTTGTCTTTTTCTTTGTTGTCGTTTGTTTTGAAGATTGCATCGTTGCTGAAAATTCCATTTCTGGATGAAGAGGTTGCCAACAGTTCGTTTCCTCGTAAGGTGTGCAGAATGCATTTTTATGTGTATTTAGACTTTATTTTAAGTCATTTGTGTTTAACTATGTGTATTTTCAGTACTATTGTTGATGCCATTGCACCCAGTAAATTCACGGATTTTATTTTGATAAAGAAATAATTTGCTAAAGAAAGACACAGATTAAGAGTGGTTCTTTTTCTGGAAAAGGTATATATTACATAATGCTCCATGTTAACTTCTTTTTCTTCATCTTCTCTTCCTCTGCAACTAGTTTGATGTGGTTTGCTAGTGAGAATTGCTACCGTTGTGAGCACCTTGTTTGAGAGAAGACAGTTCTAGATGTGCCCCACAACCCTTACTGGTCTATGGTTTAACTTGATGTGTGTGGCTGGGGCTCGAGGTCATAGCTTGCCAAACCTTACATCAACGTAACAATTTTCAGTTTTGATTGGTCGTTTAGTCATCATTCTCTCCCTTCCCACTTTTTATACTTAATCATATCCTCTTTTATACCTCATGCTCTTTCATAATCAAATATTTCAACTTTGATAACTGTAGTTACTGCAGCTTGAGTAGTAGATGGGTGATGCCAACTAATAAGTCATTCCTTTTGTTTTCTATTTGGTTTCTAGTTCTTATTATTAACTTCTAAACAAAACTTACCTTGAAGATATGCTTGTGGAAAATTTCAAAGAAACTTTACGTTTATTTAGTGTTGAAGGCCATTTGCAAAATCTGAGAACATTTCAAGACTGGGGAGCAACCTCTTCATTTATGCTTGCGTTGTTCTTAGATGTTAAGAATTTGTTTTGGCTCTAAAGTCAATGGACTTCATCTGCAGATAGGACGAGTTGATGGATATAATCCGCATAGTGGTAGGAAAGATATGGCTTTCACATGGGCCAATGTGTATGAGCAAGATTCTAGTTCTTCTTTGCCATCAGGTAATGGAGATAAGTTCCCTTAATCTCACTGTAACTTATAAGTATTAAAAGGCTATGGTTGTTTTGTTGAGGGTTGGGATGTCTTTCAGCTGTTTTGGTTGATCAAAATATATGTTACGTTCAGTTGCTTTATCTTGATAGTATATTGTACTGCATATATTTGTTTGTTCTCTGAACTTTTCTTTAAGTATTGCCCTAGTGGAGCCAATTTATGCTTGCATGAAACTCTAAATACACTGAGCTAATGAATATTTAATAAACTCTTGAGCTTGTATCCTAGTTCTATTTATCTTGTTTGGGGGCAATGATTTTTTTCAGAGGCAAAAATTGTTACATGACCTAATTGGTGCACATACCTACCTCGTGGGCCCACTGAAGGTGGTAGTTGATTGGAGGAGGTGTTAAATTTCCATGTTGTTATCGCATACATTTACTGTAGAAAGTAGAATGTTCTATTGTCCTAATTAGGTTTCAGCCACCCTTTATTTATAATAGTAGGACAGCATAAGCTATTAGTAATATTTGAATATAGGACACTCGTATAATTATCCAACAATTCTCAAGTAGAAGGTTATTCAGCATTTTTTCCTTGACCTTTTTAAACATTTTATTTATTTATTTTTGTTTCTGTCCTACATTCCATGAGCCATGCTTGGTGTATCTTAGTCCATCAAAAAGTTTTCATTAAGGAAGAAGGCTCTGAATTTCTGACTCTAGAAGCCTCTATATAACTTCTAATTACATAAAGCAAAGTATTAAAGTTGTTTGTTGCAGAAAAGTCAGCAAATGAAGGTTTAATAGGTGAGTCCTTAGAGAAACATGAAGGCACCGATGCTAATGAACTCATTGCTAGAGAACCTAGATTGAGAAGCTGTCTATTTGGTGAGGAAGCGTTAAGAATTTCACCAACAGAACAGTACTGTTTGCGCCGTCCTATCCGTAGGGGTCACTTGAATGTTTCACAGCATTATACTACGCAGCAGGTATGTTCATTGTGTGATAAATTTTCTTATACCTATGGGACAGATGTTGGTGGATGCAATTTTGATCACTAAGCAGTAATTTTTTTGGCTGGGATGAGAATGTATTACATTTTTCCTTGTAAAATGCCATTTGCAGCTAAATATAAAGCCCTTTGTTTATGTATAGACAGATTTATGTTTACATATTACATGACAACTGGTACATTGTGTAATCTTTTTCTTTAATGCTCTAATGTACTATGAGTCTTCTAAGTTCTAATGGCAACAGGAACATAATTTAAGACTGTATTTTCTAGTTGTTTGTAACTAGTTTTCCTTCTTTAGGTGCTTGAAGACCTGCATGCTATTTGGGATTGGATTTTGACCGAGAAATTGCACATATCACAGTCTCAAAGAAACATGTTTTCTGCTATTTTAGTTTTACCAGAAACCTTTGACGATCGTGGTAATGATATATTGAAGCCCATTATATCTTTCTTATTTTTAGATGACGAATCTAGATTGTTGCATATCTCATTTTCAGACAGTTAAACAGGAATCATTTAAAGGGTGCTCTGTGTTTTTTCCATTTTTACAACCATGGTTGGAAAACACTGGCCTGTAATTTTAGAATGTTTTATATCTTCTAGTTTACTTGTGCTGTATCGTCAGCCACTGCTCAGTCTCTATTTTGTAGCACAAAATTTAAGGATTTGAGCTCTTCTTTACCTTGTTGGCATATGGGGTTTGTGGGTTATAAGTCCCCTTTAGGTTCTGTAAGACAAAAGGGAAACAAGACTAATAATGATGGTCATCAGAAGTAAAGCATAATGACAACAATAGTAATCCTTATACTTTACAAAAAAAAACAAACAATAGTAATCCTTGTAAAAGACTCCCAGTGCTTAAGAAGCATATTCAACCTCAAATTTGTGCTTTGTGGCTTGTATCTGCTTTCAAGTTAGCATTGTAAAGTCTATAAGGTTGGGTTCTGGTAGGTTAGTTGTGCCAGCTCATAAACTAGTCAGGCTAGCCTTGTCCACATGCATTCTTAAGAGTTTGGTTACTAGTGATGTTGCGTTATCTTTTGCTCAAGGAGTGAGGTTCTCTCTTCTGTCCTAGAAAGAAAAAGTTGGACATTGTTCTGTGGCCCATGCCATATATCATCATTTAGTAAACACAAGCTTTAAAGTCACTAGACATTGGACTTTATATCATGCATATCTGGTTTTCTCGATTTTGGGCATGCTATTGCAGCTTCTTTTTTAGTTCTGTTTTATGTTTGTTTGCATCTTTGTTAATGGTCTAAATGCTTAAGGGTCTCATTCTTATACATGTCTTATGCTGTTCTACAAGTGAGGTAGTAGCAAGTGCATATTTGGAAGTCTTGTAATTCATGTGATTTGTCCTGAGCAGAAATAAAGGAAATGCTGACCATAGTGTTACGTGACTTATGCTTCAGTTCAGCAGTTGTACACCAGGTTAGATACAAACCTTGCTGACAACTAGTGTCTTGCTCATTTCTGGTCTTGCAATATGAGAATATGTTGGCCAAATGGTTAACTGTATCAATGAATTTTACTTAATTTTCCAACTGCTTTATATACTTTGTGTCATCTCTATACAATTGATAGTAATTCTGATACCTTTTTCTTTAGCTAGTAAATTATCTCCTTGCTTGATGCATGAATAATAAGCCCCTATTCTTCCTTTCAAGAAGCAGTTTTTCATATAAGCTACTTTTAACACATTTTCTCCTATTACGCTTTAAACATAATTATGAATCCCAAGTCCCATATTTAAGATTTCTTTTTAGCAGTCATTCTTTGTCAATACACCTCCCTACATTATGCTCTTATCCTATGCGTCCTTGTGATTCAGCTAGTGTGCATGATTGTACAGGAAGGTCTTGCTGCAGTTTTTGGGAATGGATTATCAACAGCATGCGTGGTAAATATTGGTGCTCAAGTGTCATCAGTCATTTGTATTGAGGTACTGAAGTTTTTGAACTATATAGATTTTTCCTTGCATACGTCCTTATAATTCTCATGGTCCTATTTGACAATAGTAGTGCATGCTTTAAATAGAAGGAAGGTTGCACGTGTGGGTCTCTTGTAAGGATTGGATTGCATAACTTTATGATTATTCAATGACAATAGCCGTTTTTCACTTGATGAGATACTTTTTGACAGACACTTGGCTTCCCTTCATCACCACCTCCAGCCTTATTGTTGACTTCTTCCTTTCTTCATTTAAATCACCTGCCATTCTCTCTTTGCTAAATCAGCCATTTTCCATTTTAGTGCAGCCAATTAGGACTCATTACCTGTACTTTCTTTAAGCTTCTTTCATGATGCTGAAATCTCAAGTAATTCAGCAGTACCGGCAATTGCAGCTACTTTGCTGCCACTATTAGGTATTCGTTTGATCTTGCCAGATATAGGTGCTTTCTTAGACTGGCTGAGTCTATTGACACGCTAACGTTATGCTGGGAAAGGTCATAGCCATAACCTCATGATAAGTTTCTTGTGTCTTACCCCAGAGTCCATGCCTTCTGTGCCACCACAAGACTGGCCATTCCTCCCACTCTAATCATTTCTTTTCTTTACTTTGAAAGTAGTTGCTTCAGCTTGCATATGCTCTGGCATGATTTTCTACCTCGTGGGTCAGAGCATTTCCTTTTTAGCTATAAAACCCATACTGGAGCATGTTTGATTCTTGGTTAAAAGAAGTTATAGTGAAGTCATTTTGATATATGAATTGAAGATAAGTACTATGTTTTAAGCAGGGCTTTTTCTGGCCCAAGTCTTCTATCATTGAATCATAATTTAGGGAGCTTATATTTTTATGGACTTGATTATTATGATATGGATGAGTGTTTTATTAGGAGTCTATGAGTGTTTTATTAGGAGTCTGTTAGAGGAGTATTTTATTTTTAGTAGGAGTCTATTATTTCCCTATTATTTCTGCACTAGTTTCTGTTATAGTTATGTTAATAAAAACAGCTTGAATAGGAGTCTTTC
>JANSVB020000471.1:2428531-2441504 GCA_025504935.2 Erythroxylum haughtii
AACTGTAAGCTTCGCGATCCATGTGTCTTTGTGTAGCTTTGTCGTTGATGTTGTTGTTTCTTTCCCGTTTTCTTGGACTTTTTTCTTTTTCGTTTTGAATCAGTTGTGAAGCTTACGTTAGATGATATGATCATTAGGTAAATAATCGACAACAAACGGAGCGAGATCTGAAGAAGGAGAAGAGGAAGCTCGGAACCAAGGATTTAAAACCGGACCGGACCGGACCGTCCAGTCCGACCGAAAAAGGTTAAACCAGCCGATTTTTATACAGAGAGGTTAGTAGGTGAAACCAAACCTGACCAATGACCGGTTCAGACCTTTTCCGGTCGGACCAAACAGTCCGAACCGGTTTTTAAAACATTGCATAAAAGACCAAGGATTCACATCTCTACTCTCTTATCGATGAGGTGTCTATTGGGCTGAAGCCGGTGACTAATCCCCCTTTGCAGTATTGATACATCCCTTACGGGAGCTACCACTGATCCAGGAATTTGCTGCATTTTTAAAAGTAGGGATCAAACTCAGAACCTCTTAATTAAGAGAAGAAGGTATGCGTCACCAACCCACTGGATTATCGATGAACAAAGATAAAAATGGTTTAACGAACATCTCATGTAATATTTTATAACATTCTAGTCCGTTTGTCATGATTAGCTCTCAAATCATATTTGGAATTTTTTTAAAAAAGTAATATCTACGCAAAATAAAGATATTGTTTACAGTTAATGGACAAAATCTTTGGTGTCATAGCCAACGAGATGTTAAAGGTTCTTGGCTTCTTCCAACAAACATCATGGATAGTTTAAGATTACGACATTCTCAATAGAATAGTCCGATTTGGTTGTCGTTTGGCCAACTCTTCATACATGTAAGTGACTCTTTGAATACATTAATGTTCCCTTTTTAAAATGTAGCGATTTCGTTCGACATTGGATTCCCGAAGTCCAAAATTCAACCCTTCTTTTCGAAGAGGGGGGAAAAAAAAAGATACTACAATAAGCATAATTCGGCCGTCTTGCATTGCTGTCACAACTTTCACTTTTTCTCAGGGTTTCTTTCTTCTTAGTGAGGATACTTAAAAGTCATAAGCGGACGTACGATAAAGACATAGATGAGCATAATCGACCCATGTCAATTGGGCTTCGTTCAACACTTCCCGTAGGTAGATAAATAAATGTAACGTTCAAAACCTGCGAAAGGATGTAGGCAACGGTTGCTAAAATATTTCAGTCCAACTCAAAATTAATGAATTCTTTCTAATTTGATATCAATCGAATTTAAATATGAAATTAAGTATTCACATCACTTGTTTGATTATTCAAGTTTAGATTTTTTTCTCAAATAATTATAAAAATTATATCGATCTAACTTCAAATTATTAGAAATACAACTTAATTTAGACGTGATTTGATAACTCTATTCGAAATTAATACCTAAAGTCTAATTTGATCAGAGTTATAGTTAAATTAGACCTTGACTTTCTCATGAGAAGATCGATCCAATCTCAACAATTCAAGCCAGTATGAAGTAGCTTTCCAATTTTAATAATTTGTAAGATTCATGAAGATGTTTCACTTAGAATAAAGGAGGAATAAACAATTATATGTCATTGACAAGTGCTCGGTCAATTTAGAAAATCTAATGGAAAATATTAAAAAGACCGCATTCGGTATTTTGTGACACTAAATTTGTCATAATTGTGTCATGTAGCATTAAATGCCGCATGGTTTAAGAATTGAAAGCCTAAATCTATCTCTTACTTTCAACCCTCAATTCATCTACATTAAGAGTCCCCCATTTGCAAATTAGGAGATGTCCCTTTGATTTAAGGAACATTGCAATGAAAGGAATAAATTCGAATATTCAAATATTATCTCCTCTAAGATTTGATAAACTAGTGTCCCTTCGATTTAAGTATAGGAGAAGTGATAATCAGTCACGTATAATGATGGATAACAAAACATCACTTACTGACAAAATCTGCAGTGAGATACAAGATGACAAGATAATCTGGCATAACGACTAGAGACAAATAAAGATATGAAACTTACATTCATTTAATAATTTCTTATATTTTTAGAAAGTTCATAATCTTATAAATAGAATCATTTTTTATAATTTATATCGAATCTTATTTTATATAAAATTTAAAATTATTTATCCTAATTAAAACACAAACTATATTGTACGTATAGAAATATGACAGAGTAGTTTAGTGAGAGAAAACTAGGTTTAGTGAGAGAAAACTTAGTTTCTCACTCTTTCACGTTAAAATCATCGTAAGCTCGAATCTGTGTGTCTTAAATACATTTACAATGAACAAACTAACTAACTAACTATTGGTTATTCAACTAATGAACAAACAAACTAAGCTATTTACAGTAATACGAAACAACGAAGGAAACAGAGTGAAACAGAGTAGCTTTACAGTACGTAAACAAGTCGAATAACATAAATCAATATTTTATACTTAAATAAATATTTTACTGTACATAAACAAGACACATAAAGCAATATAAGAAACCATGGATGCTTCATCCTTGTTAAACCACAAACTACATTGTACATAAATAAGTCAAATCGCATAAGTCAATATTTTACTATACATAAACAAGCATTATAAATCAATATAGCATACAATTGATGCTTTATCACTATTGAACCATACAATACATTGTACCTAAATAAGTCAAATCGCAAGAATCAATTTGTGGACATCTAAATCCACTCTTACTTTTAAATGTCTATTTGTATCAATATTTCCTTTATGCATTAAATTTATTATTATTTTATTTTGAGTATTATGAGGTGATTGTAATTTAAAATTATCACATAGATAATCACATTTCATCAATGACTTTAATCATAATTTTCTATAATTTGTTGATTTACAAAACTTTTTTTCTTATAAGAAGTTAATATCAAAAGTTGCAACTAATTTTGTTAAATATTATGTAGAAATTAATATATTATTTTAAGTTAATTAATTAAATTTCTATTTTTACATTTTTTCAGGAACTTCCTGATCATATCATGTAATATTGTGACTGGTCAACACAAAAAAATATAATATTAAGTGAAGTCCAAGTAATCGAAAGTATCTTGTTTTTACATATTTTACTTTTTACATTATAAAGACTTATCTAATTCATTTTTATTTATAAATAGTAACTTGTTGGGCATGTGCAATTTAGGGAGTAAATGAAGCAATGTACAACATTGCAATGAAAGGAAGAGATTCGAAGATTCAAATATTGTCTCCTTAAGATTTGATAAACTGATGTTCCTTTGATTTAAGCAGGGGAGGAGCAATAATTAGTCACGTATAATGATGGATAACAAAAAATCACTTAGTAATAGAATCTGCAGTAAGACATAAAGGTGGCAAGATGATCTGATGTAAGTACTAGAGACAAATAAATGTATGAAACTTACATTCATTTAATTAATTCTTATATTTTTAGAAAGTTCATAATCTTATAAACATAATCATTTTTTTATAATTTACTTAAAATCTTATTTTATATAAAATTTAAAATTGTTTATCCTTATTAAAACACACACTACATTGTACATAAATAAGTCGAATCACATAAGTCAATATTTTACGCATAAATCAATATTTTATTGTACACAAAAGATGCATAAATCAATATAACATACCATGGATGCTATATCCATGTTAAACCATAAACTACATTGTAAATAAACATGTCGAATAACATAAGTCAACTTTTTACTATACATAAATGAGTTACGTAAATCAATATAATCATACAATGAATGCTTTACCATAGTTAAACCACACATTACATCGTATATAAACAAATCGAATCGCATGAATCAATTCGTGCACATCTTAACCCACTGTTACTTTTGAACGACCATTTGTATTAATAATTCTTTCATGCATCAAAGTTAATCAATATTTTGTTTTGAGTATTACGAGGTGATTATAATGTAAAATTATCACATAAATAATCACATTTCAATTATGACTTTAATCATAATTTTCTATTTTTATAATTTGTTGATTTTCAAAACTTTTTTCTTGTAATAAGCTAATTTCAAATGTTAAAATTAATTTTTGATACATATTATATAAATTTAATATACTATTTTACGGTAATTAATTAATTATTTTTTCAAAGACCTTTCTGATCATATCTTTGTTAAGTCAAGAAGACTTCACTTCTATTAATTTTGGTGACAATCAAATAATAATAATATGATAAATAAATAAACTGTTTTGATAAGTGTGTTAAATGTGTAGAAAAATATAAGTATCACATAATCATCCCAGACGAAGCACAAAACACAGAAGAAGCAAAACACAGACGACACGTCATCATAGAAGAAGCAAAACACAGATGATGTGTCATCACAGACGACAAATCATTACAGAAGAAGCAAAACACAGACGACACGTTATCACAAAAGAAACAAAATACAGAAGAAGCAAAACGTAGAAGAAGAGAAAAAGCAGAAGATACATCTTCCCTTATAAGGACCATAACTTTTGACTCCAAAGTTCAAAATTCTCATGCTATATACCGTTGGAAAGCTAAGAGAAAGACCTACAACTTTCTAGAAGACTTCTTTCTCTAATTTAGCCTAGATCAATCTAGAATTTTCCTCAAATTCAAAACACAAATTTTTTTATTCATCCACTATGTACTACACCTAGTTTGCAAATTCATGACAAATTTTGAGATTCGTAAAGATAATTTAAATTTGATATCTTCATAAGAAATGTATCCATATTTTTCTACTTTAATAAAAATCAATAATCATCTTGTTTAGACAACTAGAGAAAAAGTTGTGGCTAAAAGACTGAAACATACTCCGTGAATATTTTCCAGATCAACCACTCATTTTGTTTCACAATCTTTCCTTAACACAACTCATACCAAGATCACCTTTTCTACTTCATTTTTTCTTTCATTGCACTTCTAACCTTCACCTTAATTCTTCCCATTTCAAAATCTCTTATCCACCAGAAACGCCAAAGCAAAACATGGACCTATTTACTACTTTAATCTTGTCTATCATTTCTAACTCAAAATCCATTTCCACAATACCTGATCACTAACAATCCATCAAAACTAAATTAACACTATAACCTAACTTTTCATCTCATCAATAGTGTTCATGAACATATATATGTAAGTTCCATGATACATGCAATGACAATAAATTCATCAGTTTATTTCAACAATTTAACTCTAACAAATTTATCCACTACTTACTCGTTGAAAACTCCAAAAATTTCAATTATCTTCAAGCCCTAACTCCATATAAAACTCACATTCCACTGTGAACACTAACCAACCTCTAGTTTTTTTTCTTAAGGAAGAAGAAACACTTAGTAGTAGGGTAAAGGAAGGAAAAGCAAAGAAATTTTTCAAAGGAATTTTGATGGAAAACTCTGTGTGTTTTAAGAAAATTCGAAGGATGTGACAATAAGGAAAGAAACTTAAGAAATACCAGACCCCCCCCCCCCCTTTAAACTCTCGAATATCAAGACTTACATCTAACAAAAGTACAAAAAGCAACTTATTACTTGTCACTTTCCTATGGTCTAATCTCTAACTTAGTTTTGTTTGAAACTAACTCTCCTAACTCTCATCTTACAATCCAACTATCTCCAAATCTTCTTTTAAATTTCTTTTTCCTTCTTTCCCTAATACTCCATAAATTCTGAAATAAATCATAAATTCACTGAAATTCACAAATATATAAAATTCTACTAATCAATAAAATTTCCAATATAATTTAAATTTCAAATTCACAATTTTCCCAAAAATCATAACTCCTTTCAATTATATCCGGAATTATTCATGAGTGCAGGTACAATTTTTTTTTGCAACAATTTCACTATTCGTGTGTATGTATATGACATATTATGCATGAGCATGAAAAATGCATTTCTAATCTCTCATTGATCACTAACATTTACTATTCTAACCTTCCTGCAAGTAACAAGATGTTACAGTGAAATTATGTGCTTTTGATTTGAAAAAGATTATCGATGTGATTGTTATTGATATTGGCTTATCAAAGTTAGTTTTACGGTAGCTGAAGTCTAATTGTAGGCTAATTTGGTTCATATGATATATTAATTTAAAGTGTGAATGGATAGGTTGAGGTTAATAAGGGATTGATGTTTTAAAAGTTTAATGAATTGGATTATGATTTGCTTAAGGACAAGTAAAAGCATAAATGTGAGAAATTTGAAAAATGCTTGATAGACTATAATTTTAGCCCTATATTTATTGCATTTTGCTTGATTAATTGAGAGCTTTTATTGTTTTCATACTTTTTTTTAATGTGTTATTAGATCTCAACTGCCTTAATAGATTAAAAAGAGAATAATTTAGGTAAAATCAAGACAGAAAATGGAAGAATTAGAACTATGTAAGAGGATCACATTTATTTGATAAAGGACATGCTTGTGCAAGCCATGTATCCCAACCATATGAGGGACAGTGTAAGGCCTTGTTAGCATGTACAACTTCTAAGACATTGTTTCACCTATATGAAGGTGGATGCACCTATATAAGTCATGTATGCGGCTGTCTCCATTGCTCATGTAAGCTTCTGGAAATATGTATATGTATCACTTTGAAGAGCTTTTCAAGCACGCGAATATGCACATGGACATGTGACTAACCGTGGCCACCCTAGAAACCCTAATTTCACATTATAAAAGGCAATTATAAAGGCTAAACAAAAGACTTGAAGTTGAATTTGAAGTTAATCACAAAAGATGGAGTTCTAAACACATTTATGAACCTTAGGACAAAAGAAACATTAAAATGACATCAGAGATATGATAAAGAACACTCTTTCATGCAAATTTTAGGGATTATATTAGATAAAATGGGACATATAATGGAATCTCTTCTTTTTAATTATTATTTTGAACTTCTGGATTTGGTTTTTTTATATGTTTATAAACTAAGTTTATTTAGTGCCTAGGTAGGATGAAACTTATGTTAGGAGGGACCTTGTGATTTTACTCTATATTTAATAAATTTTTATCATTGATTCATTTCGATTCAACCATGTGTTTTAACTATTGAAGTAATATTTTCAAGATATTTTTTCAATGTATGATTTCAATAATTGATATTGATAAATCTTTTTCTATGAGTAAATCTACCATAATTGAAAGTTTTACATGTAAAACTAGAGATAGGTTGACATAAATCATCTATATTAGGGTCAAACCTAATAGTGAAATTCACGAATCGAATAATGTAATCTTAGGAGATTTAACTAGAAAGAGATTTCAATTAATCAATTGAAGCTTAATTATTAGTAGTCTTAAGAAAAATATTAATATGGGACAAAAATTTCCACATTCCACTAATATTTAATTAAAGTGAATCATAAATTTTTAAGAAATCTTAGGGGGATGCATAAGTTTGGTAGTAGTTATTGGATATTAATTAATCTTAGTTTCATTTGTGTTCTTGTTTGGTATTTGTGTTAGAATTTATATTATTTTTAATTAAACTTTCATGCTATTTTGTCGAATAGATAATAGAAAAGAGGTTATTACTTGTATTTGCAGTCCATATAGGATACAAACTTAATATTTACTAACACTGTACTATAGTTTGATAAGTGCACTTGCTTGTGAGATCTATAAGGTAGAGATTAGCAATATCATCATGTCTTCATTTGAATCAAATAACTTCTAATGATCTCCATAGTAGCTCCTTTTCACACACGTCTTCTCTCCTTACATGCAACTGTCGATTGCCTTTAATTGCTGCAAGTAACAACTATCACATTCTACTTTCAGATGCTTATTCTCTAGTTGCACTCACTACTAATAAGACATCACCATAGCAGCTAGCTCACATCTCCACCACCAATAGTAATTCAAAACTCAACCAAAACATAATAAAACTCCCAGTAAGAGATCAATAAACACTAACCAACCATCATAACAAAACTTGATGCTTTATGGTTCTCAACCATTGATTCACTAAGGAAGGGATTAGTGTATGGAATTCTAAAACCTAAGTTACTTAAGCAACTCTCATAACCCCAATCAATAACTACTAGAAAATTAATAAATTCTTTTGTGGTTATGTAAGTTCTGAATTTCTAAAAATTATAGTTTGCATATAAACTTTTCAATTCTTATTCAAATTTAATTTGATTTAATATCTTTAGGGCTTCACAAATTTCATCTTAAGTTTTTCAACTTTTGGTTTATAAAAACATTAACCTTTTAACTTTTTAGATTTCTCAAGGCTTTGGCTTCAAGTTTCTAAAATTATAATCTTGTTACAACTATTTGTAAATTTCTAGTTTTAATCAAATCTAATTTGATTGTAGGGATAGCAAACTATTTATGAACTAGTCTAAGTTTAGGATTTATGGTGTAAAACTTTTTCAATTTCTATTCCATAATTATTCAATAACATTCAACCAAGTTTAATCAAATTATAAAATTAAAGATGACTCTAATACCACTAATGGAAAATCGAGACAAGATCCAATCACGAGCTCAAGAAATAAGTACAAACTTTTTGTTTGATTTCTTAAAAGCCAAGATCATTTAAATTATATAACATGATTAAGGCTTTAAACATAATAAAGCATAGATCATAATTCTTACCTTATTGTAAAGCTTGATCCTTTTCTTATCGTTTCCCTCAAATCATTTCTAGAATTGGCTCATTATAAATACTGTTGTTGTACATGAGTCCAACCTCCAATAGTATTCATATAACAGCTAGAGAGAACTCTACTAGTAGTGTGGAGAGGGTTAGGTAAAAAGTACTAGCTCTTTTAGAGCCCAAACCTATTTAAAATAAGGCTTGGACCTTTTTAGTAATTAATTAAAGTAAAATCCAAATTTTAATTAACTTATAGTTAGTTATAATTAAATACTAGTTGAGCCTAAATGAGATATAATATCTTATATTGGTCTCTATTTATTAAATGTACCACATGTATTCTTACAATTTCTTAAATATTACAGTCAAATCTAACTTGATTAAAATACTTTTTTCTCTTTTCAATCTATTCTTTTTGTGTGACTTATTAGGTCATAAATATGTCAACAATTGATATACATTATAACCTTAAATCATATTAGGATTATATAAATCAAACTCCTTTAATTCATCTTTAATTCTCTAATTAAATAATTCATATCCATAAATTCAAAATTGGAGTCTAGCAATGCATCATGACTAAAATATTTAAGAATGTCAAAGTAAATTTAACTAACCATTTTGTGCATGATTTTTTTTTCTTATAACTCAATCCTTTGATCATATAATATTTCAATTAGACATACAAAGATAATATTTACTATATTCGAGTTTAATCAAATTAGTTCTCCACCATTTGTAATTGATTCTATCTATAATATTTAAAAACTATTCTCAAATTTTTATTTTACCTTGGTAAAGTATTTATTGAATCAATACTAATTAAGAAGAAGAGAACATTCTTCTTAATCACTTTATGGTGATGAATCATATATTAATCACTCAGCTACCTTTATATAGTTCATAATATATTCGATGAATGTCGATTGAGGTACCCTTAACTGAAATAGGTCATAAGTTGTATTAAAAATATATCAATCCCTATAAGAAATACTTTGAAGATATTAAGTTAAAAATTCAATTATACAATAATCACAATGAGAATTTCCATAAAACTACAAATCATGTGCCAAATTTCAAGAATCTAAAATATCTCCTAACCTTGCATACAAAGTATGTAACGTCGAACTTTCTGAGCCCTTTGGTGATTGTTTTGTATTTAGAGATACTCTGTATATTGATATATACATGGTTGTATATGAGTTCAAAGATGAATTTGAATCCTTTTGGTATGTATGCCAATGATTTATAATATTATATGCCCTTACATGAACTTAGAGTTTATCAGTATGTGAAATCTTGGAGATTTCCGACAAATAAGCTTTTAAATGTGAAAAACTGAGTCCATAGGATGGATATAACCATCGTGGTTAAGTTAAATGTGTTATAATGTGTTTAGAGGTGTTTAGACAGGATTTATAGACTTATTGGACACTTAGAAAGTTTAATTGTAAAAGTTGACGTACAAAAGGGCTTATTTGCAAACGTAATTTTTGCAAATTGACAAGTAAAGGCCTAAATTGCTTGGATAAAGATGTGCTTAATTATGTTTTGAAAATAAGTATGGGATTAAAGGCATTAACTGCCTTAGAAAATACAAAAGAAAAGATAATGTGAATAGTAAGGAAGTAACCATGCAAGAAGCTTAATGGTCAAATCCTATAGCTTAAAGAGAGTGATATTGTTTTTTATACACCATGTGAGGAGGTATAAGCATGAAATTTATGTTTAAGTAGTAATTTCATCATATGTATTTTTATGTACAAAGGCTCGGGAGCTGTAAATCAAAGAGCTCATACCAAGGATTGTTGAAGGTAAGAGAGTGTATATCCTCTTTTGAGGTGAGTTGGGGAACCATATTTCTCATATGGGATTAGATTACTCGAAGACATGTATGATGAATATATGTGAATTTTGGACCTAGGAAGTGAATAGTAAAATTTAATCTCCATTAGATGCTAATATATTTGTGTATTTAATAAACAATATTGTTTTGAATAACTCTTTACTATTGGAGTGCAACTGATGTTTTTATTTCATATTTTGAGAAATGGCATTGTTTTCAACAAACTTGCACTCGAAGTGTAAAAGAATAATGTTCTATTTTCTGAAACTATGTTTTTGAACAACTTTGCACTTAGTGCAAAGATGACTTTATGGAAGGATATAATTTTTTTGAACTTACTTATGCACAAATGGGTCATATATGCTACGTGTGGTTTTCTCTTTTGGGTTAGAGCCACAACAAGATTTCATTTTATCGGCTGGACTGATAAATAAAGGCACAATGCCTTACTTGATTTTTGATACTTAAATGTTGTATATGATTTTTGTGATTGGTGAGGAAACAATTAGCCAATCGTGTGCTGGGCACATCTGATTAAACGGTCCCGTACCCTTGAAACTGGTACATTAAAGTCGAGTAGTCATATCGATATCTTTCTACGGGACTAGAGGGTGATTCCATACTTAGGGCCTGGACACCGACGAGGTCATCACTTAGGGTCATGACACTCTTGTCGACTGTAGTCTGAACTCACCACGGATGAAAGTTGAGCCAACATCGATAATCGGTGGGTGTGCACATTAGTTTGGCTAACTAATGGTGTCACACTTGATTGTTTTGGCTTATCCTAATATTGGTTTTCCTATTGAGATTTGATTGATCCTTATGATGTTTTTACGCTTTTGTGTACTAGAACTGAGACCTATGCTCACCGGATGAGTGAGTTAATAAGCTAGGCCTATATGGTTCCTAACCAGTATACGTTGAGTCATAGGCTGGGCCTATGTATTTTTTATATGATACATATTCACTTCATAGGTTATCTACACTATCTTGGTATTAATCGAATTCTATTTGTGATATATATCATTCCTGCTCACTGAGTACCTAGTGTACTCACCCCTCCGCTTTCCAACCACGCAGGTTAATTTAGTGAGTTTGAAGCTCTAAGTGGATTTTAGGGTCCTTTGACATTTTCGGGGTACTACCACATGTGGGTAGTTTCTTAGTTTTTATTTTTGTTGTCTAGTGGCTCATGAACTGTGTTTATGTAGTTACGCTTTATGATTTTGTAAGTTAACATTTGATTGCATTGTGTTTTATAAATGACTTTATATATGAATCTTTTGATACTATTGTTGAGATTGCCTTGAGTGGAATTTAAAGTCCTGAAGTTGTGGTTAGATATGAATATAGAAGTGTGTTTGAATTTGTTTGCAGCTTTTTTGGATTTTTAAAATACAGCAGTTGTGCTGCTCGAATTTTTAAATAAAAAGAAAGAATAGATATTCAGTTAGCCTTGCATAGTCAGATTAAGGATATCGTGAGTATACTTAGCCCAGTTATGCGGCGGTTATCATAGGCCCGATGTGATACCGGGTTGTGACATTATATGGCTTTTGTAGAAAAGTAAGTTCTACCCTTCTTAGCTTCTTTATTCATAATAAGTTATCCCTCCAAAAGCTTCATCCCTCATTAAACCAGTGGAAGAAAAGAAAATAGAGGAAGTTGTCTTTCAATTGCACCCTAATAAGTCTCCTAGACCTGGAAAATTCAATAGTTTTTCTTTAAAAAAATATGGCAAAAAGCTGGTCCTATGTTTAAAAGTGCAACTCTAGAATTCTTCTCTAGGGGGTTCTTTTAAAGGAGACCAATAAAACCCATATCTATTAGATCCCTAAGTCAAATTGTGCTTCTTCATTGGATGATTACGGACCTATTGCATGCAGTGATTTCCTTTATAAGGTTATTTCTAAGATCTTAACAAACAGGTTGAAATCAGTGTTGAAATCATTGATCGCTGATAATTAAAGTGCTTTTCTATATGGTCGAAGAATTAGGGATAACATCTTTATAGCCTAAGAACTAATGAAAGGATACCTAAGGAAGAATAACCCCCCAAATTGTATTATTAAATTTGATTTCAAGAAAGCCTTTGATCATGTGGAATGGGAATTTATCCTTCAAACATTAAGTCTATTGGGTTTTCCAAGTGAGCTTGTCAGATGGGTAGAGGCTTGTATTACCACTCCTATTTACTCTATCCTTGTTAATGGTACACTTACGAATATCTTTAAGAGTGAAAGAGGATTAAGGCAAGGAGATCTAATTTTCCCTTATCTATTTATCATTTGTGTGGAAGTCCTAAGTTGGCTAATTCAACATAAGGTAGACAAAAGCAAAGACTTCAGATTTCATAGTAAATGCAGGAGAGTAGGGCTAATCAATCTTTATTTTGCAGATGACTTGCTACTCTTTTCTAAGGCCCATGGGAAGTCCATTGAATTGCTCAGGTCAACTATGACTGATTTCAAAGAACTTTTAGGTC
>JANSVB020000472.1:70507-92190 GCA_025504935.2 Erythroxylum haughtii
ACAGCTTATCTATATCTCAATATAATCTAGATACAACTGTATAGTATCTGTAGAAGAATATTAGTATATCACCAACAGTGATATAACCTGTGAGACACTGAAGGATCGAATATTAATTATACTTATAGACCTCTTTTGTTGTAGATGATCACTTCTTATGGTATTAAAAACTTTCAATACCCTAATCAGAAAGATCTGAGAATTTCTTTTACGGTTAAGACCCTAATCCTATTTATTATCTAAGTGTTAACATTATGAAATTATCTTTCAGATAATGTACATATCATTTGAGTTGATTGAAAACTTTCAGTATCATCAAGTCAGGTCTAGAGCTGAACTCAAATATATGAAGTTTCTTTCTGTTTGTAGCTCATGTAACCATATTTGTTTTCTGGGAACAGTGTAAGCTTCATAGCTGAATGGACTGAACGTCGAGGGTCCATGTCAGAAACTTCATAGGACAATACATAGTTGCACTTACTGTTTGTTGTTTGTTAAGGATTTTGGCTTCAGTCAGTTGAACAGTTTGTCTGCGTTTTATCACAGGATGAGCTCATGGCATGGTGGTCAGCCACCGAGAGAGGTGGTGGAAAGATACCATCGGAGGAAGACTTGAGACTCAAAATCAAGGGGAAGAAAGCATTAGGCCTTTCATGAGACGGGTCAGATACTACTAGCATTGCATGTAGAGAGGAAAAATAAATGGATATGAATAGGGATTTACTTTATAATTCATGGAGATAAATTATTTTTGTATATTTAGACAATGTTATGTGGTTCAACGAAGATTATATTTGATTCAGCAAAAATAATAAAATTATAATATTTTATCCTTATATACAGAACAAATAATATTTTGTTCAAATTAATGTAACAAAACTAGAATCTTCTAAATATTTATTTTATTTTGAAAGTTCTTTTATGGTTAATTCATTTTTATATCTCAGAGTTTATTAATTCATGTCTTTTTTGTAATATGCATATCATATTGTTATTTATGTTGGTATAAATATTATATTATGTTTAGAACTACTCAAGCTAAAAATTAATTAGAATTCGAAAATTACTTTTTTTTTTGTCAAATAAGTCCTTTAATTTTTTAAATTATATAATATTGACCGATATTTTAATTTTAAGTACCCCAATTGATACCGAACCGAAGGATATCAACAACTGGATACCGACCACAAAAATTGTATACCATTGTCTAGTCATACCCACCCGTCAATATAAATACCAAAAGGGTAAGTGTCATGTCACATACAATACCCAATTTTAGAAATCTAGTGTATGTCATGTCCCCGTGCGCTAAGTTGAGTCAAACCCTGCAGCCTTATCGCTTAGGAATGACAATTTGGTGGTGTACGATCGTTTTTTTGTTTTTGTCAATTTCATTTGTTTCATTCATCCATTCAATAAATTTAAGAATAATAATGAAATGGAAGGACGCCAATTTTTTTTAACTTGAATTTGATTTGAAATATAGTTAAATTGAATTTGACGATGCAAAATCTAATTTGGTAGAAATTAATATAATATTTTTTAATTAACTTAACTTGAATGTAACTAGTTAAGTTAAATTAACCTCTTTAAATTTAAGCATAATCAATTTAAACTTAACTTATTCATTTTAGATTGGGTTATATTGAACTTAATTTATCATCATTTTTTAAAAATAGGAATGAAAATTAAATCTTTTAGATAAGAAATTAAAAATTTTAAAATTATTAGTCTGTCATGAAATTAATATGTAATAAAGATGGAAGAAAATTAAAACACTTAAAATAGGATTTAAAAACAAATTATTTTTATATATCGAAGAGATTAGAGTTTAATTGATAAAGCAAGCTCTCGAGTAAAAACTAATTAATTTATAAAAATCGATTAATTATAAAAATTGACCTCTTGATTAGTAAATCTATTGATTTTTAATACGAAAGATTATTAATATAAACAAAATTGAAAAGTTAAACAATTTAAAAATTTTAAAGTTAAATTGGTCGAACTAATTTAATTTTTTAATCATTAATTTTTTATTTTTAAACAAAATAACATTGATATTATGAATAATTTTGAATTACTAACTCAAATTTAAATTTAATTCGGAACTTAAAAATTTTATTTTCAATTAAAACAAATATTATCCAGTCACCGGACAAATGCTGCTTAGCTTTTGGTAATGTCGTTTCACCATCAAGGCGATGGAATATTATCAAAAGATGTAAAGCAGTTGTAGTCAGCGAGCTCATGCATACGTGTCCCGAGTCCTACTAACTTTTTCTTTCTCTAGGTAAGAACAAACCATACAAATTTAAATGAGCATTCCTTTCAAATAAAGATGATTGAAGCATGGCATCCACCCAATGCTCTAAATCATAAATTAATCAAAAGTTGAGCCATCATGATTAAAGTGACACAAATTGTAGGTATGCCAAACTTTATATATATTTAATGCCTCCCACAGGCCCTTAATATATTTCACATGTCAACATGTTTTTATATTTTTTTAGCTTTTTTAATCCAAATTTTTGGCATATCTATTTTAAACTTGCCATTAGCATTTAATAATCACTCCTATAGTGTCCTTTTAATTAATTTAATAATTTTATTGGTATAAGAAATTAAAAAGGATAAGTTTGAGTTCATATCTATTGGATCACCTGCAAACTCAATCACTGACCACTTAAGAAGTCACGGTCAGATCCAAGCAGCAGGCACCCTCCTCCACCGTTCAACAAAAATGCAAAACAGTAAGCCTGTCTTGACTCTCATCACAGTACTAAGTAGTCTCTCTTTTTCAGTTATCTTACTTGAGCCGTTGGGCGTTTCCTACTTTTTTCAGACAGTTGTCCTGGAAAGTTTGTTGTTGCTCATGTACTTGCTGTCACTTTCTTGGGGTTGATGGCCGCCGTCGCCGTGGCACGCGTTCGTCGGAAGAAGACGAGAGTGGAAAGAGAAGACCCCAACATCGTTCCTAAGTTAGACAGGACAGAGTCCGGCCGTGTTATGAGGATTGAGAGATTCTCCTATTATTTTGGTACTTGTCCTCTTCACACACTTTTTCTTAAAGCTTTCGATTTTGTCTGGGAATTAAGGGTATTTTCTTTTGTGAGAGTTCTTGGGAGGACTACAAATCTGTGGTTTTTTGGAGTGTTGGTGCAGCTAGACAAATGGGATTTGCAGATCCAAATGAATGTCCACAGCTGTGCAAGTTGGCTTATGATTACCTGAAGACACCTGCAGGCTCTGAGGTCAACATCTTTGAGTATTTTGCTGATGAACCTGAGGCTGAATCTCTGTATGTGAAGCTCATAGAAGAGCTCGAGAGATGCATCCTTACATACTTCTCGTTTCACTGGAATCAAGCTTCTGTTATGATCAGTCAGGTACATAAACACATACCAAAGTGAGGGTAATCAAAAGAGAGAAGGTAAAAGTACAGATCTTCTTTTCATCATCTTCTTCTTCTCAGTTCTTTCCTTACTTATGTGGCTGACAGGTTATGGACACAGAATCGGAGAAGAAACCGAAGCTCAAAAACTTTGTAATGGCTGCCACAAGGTAAAATTATTTTCCAAACTTCTTTTCAATGTTGTGACGCCGCCGGCAGAGCAATTGATATGCATGACTAGCTAATATAAATTTGAGACTGTAGGAAGAATGTCTCAGAAATTAAGATAGGAGTGTCGAATCATCTCACGCAACGCTATGCAAACGAAGTAAAAGATTTGGGTTGAAGAAATTCAAGAAGAGTTAGTTGGATTAGTTGTTAGATGGTAGTTATAAATACTGTGTGAATTTACAAAAATTGGATACATACGTTTTGTACTTTGATATTGAATAAAAAATCAGATGAAATCTCAACGGGTTGTTGAGTTCTTATAGCTTGCTCCGTTCACCCCTGTTTCCTTGTATTTTCTCTCTCTAAACTTTGTTCTTTAAAGTTCCAGTAGTGTTGTGCTTAGTTTCGTGTATAATAGATCGATAACTACAAAGTGGTATCAGAGCTAGATTCTTAAGGGAGCGGTGAGAGTGTAGGCAAGAATCTTGGCTCGAAAGATTAACTCTTTCCCGTAAGGCACGACTACGAGAGAGGAGTACTCAGAGATGGCTGAGAGCTCAACTCAGAGTCTACAACCTGTGATCTTCAATGGAGAAGGATATCAAATCTAGGCAATCAAATGGAAGAATACCTGCAAGGACAGGATCTGTGGGAACCAATTGATGAAGATTAAGTGGTTGAGATTCCAACTGAAGATGCTCCGATTGCTCAACTAAGGTGGTTAAAGGAGAGGATGACAAAGAAGGCCCGAGCTAAATCTTGCCTATACCAGTCTGTTGCACCCTTAATTTTCACTCGAATCATGGGATTTGACTTTGTAAAGGAGATTTGGGATTTCTTGAAGAGTGAATATGAGGGTGACGAGAAGGTGAAAAATATGAAAGTTCTGAATCTGTTGAGAGAATTCGACAGATTGCAGATGAAGGAAGATGAATTAATCAAGACTTATTGTGAGAGATTAATTCAACTTGCAGATCAAATCAGGCTCTTAGGAGCCGAGTGCAAAGATCATAGATTGGTGCAGAAGTTGCTTGTGTCCATCCCTGATAAGTATGAAGCCACAATCATCTCTCTTGAGAATTCCAAAGATATTGGGCAAATAAAGCTTGCGGAAGTAGTGAGTGCTTTGCAGGCTCAAGAGCAGAGGTCTTTGATGAGAAAGAATGAAGTGGCTGAAAGAGTGTATCGAGTTTTTACCAAGACAGAAACTCAAGAAAAATTCAAGAAGAAGAAAAAGACTAAAGGAAGGTCAAGTGCTCAAAGCTCTCAAACACGCCAGAAATATGTTGGCAAGAATGCAGGAGGAGACAAGGCGAACAAGTATAATCCTTATCCTCATTGTGGTAAGTCAAAACATCTTGCTTTCAGGTGCTGGAAGAGGTTAGACGTTGAATGTAGAAGGTGTCATCAGAAAGGGTACATGGAAGCAATTTGCAAGAAGCAAACTACACATGCGGCAGTCAACGTGCAAGTCACTAAAGAAGCAGAAGAGCAGCTTTTTGTGGTGACTGGTGATTTTGTTAGAGCCTATCCATCCGATTAGCTGATTGATAGTGGATGCACGAGTCACATGTCTCCAGATCCAAAATTATTTAAGTCATTAGATAAAGATGTGAAGGCAAATGTAAAGCTTGGAAATGGAGATTGCATCCGAGTGGAAGGGAAAGGTGAAGTGGAGATTGTAACCAAGAAAGGTGTCAAAATCATTTCAAATGTTCTTTATGTGCCCAAGATACAGTATAATCTCTTGAGTATAGCTCAGTTGATTGAAAAAGCTATGTCTGTTCATTTTGAATCAAATGTTTGCAAGGTCTTATGCTGGTCAAGAGATTCTGAGCACCCGTATGAAGAACAAGAGTTTCTTCATGAGACCTGAAGAGTTGCAACAGGAGGCACTAGTAGGAGACATCACCGAGCCAGATCTTTGGCATCGAAGACTTAGGCACTATCATATGAAGGGGTTAGAAGCAATGAAAAAGAAAATTATGGTTGAAGACTTACCATCAATTTCATATGATCACGCTGCATGTAAGGTTTGCATGATGGGTAAGCAAACACGTACACCTTTCTTGAAGTCAAATTGGAGGGCTGAGGAGAAACTTCAGCTATTGCATATGGACGTATGTGGACCTATGCCTGTAGCATCTCTGAATGGAAGCAGATACTTTTTGCTGATCATTGATGATTACTCAAGGTTCTCCTGGATTTTTTTCCTTAAAAGCAAGAGAGAGGTTGCAAGAGTGTTTCGTGAGTTTAAAGTGTTTATAGAGAACCAATCTAAGTTGAGCATTAAGTCTATAAGAATAGACAATAGCTCAGAATTTACTTCTAATGATTTTAAACTGATTTGTAAAATTGCAGAAATCAAGCATCAATTTACCACACCCTACACTCCACAACAAAATGGGGTTGTGGAGAGAAGAAACAGAACCATGGTAGAAATGACAAGGTATATGCTGGAGGAGAAGAGACTTCCTAAGGAATTTTAGGCAGAAGCTGCAACCACCGCTTGCTTCCTGCTGAACAGGTTGTACACTCGAGCTCTCGAGGATAAGACGCCGTATCAGATGTGACATGGTGTCAAGCCAAAGCTGAGAAATCTGAAAGTATTTGGATCGCTATGTTGTGCTCTAATTCCTCAAGCCAAAAGAAATAAACTTGATAGCAAGACTGAACCTGCAATCTTCGTGGGATACTCTGAAGTTAGTAAAGGGTACAGATTGTACTATCCGGATCAGAAGAAAGTAAAAGTGAGTAGGGATGTGCATTTCTTTGGAAGTGAGCACTGGAGTTGGTCTGGAGAAAAGGAGAAAAATGGGGTTAGAAGGCAGACTGTTATTTTGCCTTCGAATATCCCATCAGCTACAAATAATTCAAGCAATCATGATGATGATGAAGAGGTAGAACCAGGAGAGGAAGCAGATCCAGAGTTATAGCATGATCAGAATGGGTGGAATTCTGAGGAGGAGCTAATTCCAGAAGGGTCAGACGATGATTATGATCATGTACCAGTGAGAGGAACAAGAAACCTGGCAGAAATCTATGAAAGGAGCAATGAAGCAATACTGGAGCCTTCTAGAGTTCAAGAAGCCTTGCAGAAACCGAAATGGTTTGAAGCTATGAAGGAAGAGATGTCCATGATTAATAAGAATGAAACATAGACTTTAGTAGAAAAACCTCCAGATAAGAGAGCTATTAGGTTTAAATGGGTGTTTAAAATAAAGCTGAATCCAAATGGTTCAGTTAATAAACTCAAAGCAAGATTGGTTGTGAAGGGTTATGCTCAAATTAAAGGAGTGGATTTTGGAGAAACATTTGCTCCAGTAGTAAGGATTGAAACGATTAGACTCTTATTGGCACTTGCAGCTGAGAAAAGGTGGAAGGTACATCAAATGGATGTAAAATCCGCCTTCCTCAATGGTGTTTTACAAGAAAAAATTTATGTTCAACAACGAGAAGGATTTGTGATAAAAGGAAAGGAAGAATGGGTGTACAAATTAAACAAGGTCCTTTATGGGTGAAGTAAGCCCCTCGGTGTTGGTACTCCAGAATTGATGCTTTCCTCCCAAAGATAGAGTTCAAGCTAAGTGAACCAACATTGTATGTGAGGTTACAGCAGAGAGTTGTAGTAGTAATCTCAATTTATGTGGATGATTTGATGCTAATTGGAAGTTCAGAGGAGCAGATAGAGTCTTTGAATTATCAATTTTGTAGGACCATCAAAATGACTGATTTGGAGATGATGAAGTATTTCTTGGGGATGGAGGTGCTTCAGTATGAGGGTTGTATTGTTGTAAGTCAAAAGAAGTATATTTGTGATGTGTTGAAAAGATTTAAGTTGGATTAATGTAAGTAGGTATCAACTCCAATTTATCCGAAAGAAAAATTGATGAAGAAGGAAGATGGAGATGAAGTGGACAGGAAGAATTATAGGAGTATGGTGGATTGCTTAATGTACATCATGGCTACTAGGCCTGATATTTTGTACTCTATTAGTGTGCTTTCCAGATATTTGAGTGATCCTGGAAAGCAACATTTAATTGTTGTGAAGAGAGTTTTAAGGGATCTAAAAGGGACGGTTGATTATGGTTTCGTGTATGAGAAGACTGGGAGATGCAAGCTTATGTGTTATGAAGATAGCGACTACGGTGGAGCAACAGAAGATATGAAAAGCACTACTGGCTATTGTTTAATATTGAGTTCAACATGTTTCTCATGGACTTCAAAGAAGTAGGAATTGGTGGCACCCTCAACAGCTGAAGCTGAATTGGTCGTAGCAACGGCAGCGGAAAAACAGGTGATATGGGTTAGAAAATTACTTGTGGATTTACAGGTTCATTTGACGGGAGCTACGGTGATATATATTGATAATTAGGCAGCAATTTCAATTTCAATAAATTCAGTTTTTTATGGTAAAACTAAGCATTTCAAGCTTAGATATTATTATCCGAGGGATATACAACAAGAAGGGGAGCTGAAGCTTAAATATATTTATATGGATGATCAAGCTGCACTTCTATTTACAAAAAATTTTAATGTTTCACGCTTCAAACAGTTGAAGAAATTGGTAGGAATTCAAAAGCTGAATTTTTGATGCAAGGAGGAATATGTTGAAAGAATGTCTCAGAAATTCAGATAGGAGTGTCGGATCATCTCATACAACGCCATGCAAACGACGTAAAAGATTCGGGTTAAAGAAATTCAAGAAGAGTTAGTTGGATTAGTTGTTAGATGGTAGTTAGAAATACTGTGAATTCACAGAAATTGGATACATACGTTTTGTACTTTGATATTGAATAAAAAATAAGATGAAATCTAACGAGTTGGTGAGTTCTTGTAGCTTGCTCTGTTCGCCTCTATTTCCTTATATTTTCTCTCTCTAAACTTTGTTCTTTAAAGTTCTAGTAGTGTTGTGATTAGTTTCATGTATAATAGATCGATAACTACAGAGACAATAATTGATTAAACTAACAAGACATTATTATAAAATTGAAGTTTGTTTTTAAGCCCTTCTCTTTTGTCAACTCTTGAATTGTTCAGGAATCAGAGATTTGAGAGGGTGAGCAAGAGTTTGAAGACAACAAGGAAGATTTGCACTCTAGTTGAGCAGATGAAAGCAATTGGAAAGGGTGAACCAAAATGTACGGAAGTCATGATGCCGGTGGCACTCGGCGAGAGGAGTCCGGTGCTACTGCTTATGGGCGGTGGCATGGGAGCTGGCAAGAGCACTGTTCTTAAAGATATCCTCAAGGAGTAAATAGCTAAACCATTTAAATCCTCATAATTAACTAGCAACCATAGACAAATATAAATTCCATTACATGTGCTGTTTTATAATAACTCTCATATGGTTAAAATTGTAAGCTCATTTTGGGCTGGGGCTAAGGAAAATGCCGTGGTTGTGGAGGCCGATGCTTTCAAAGAAACCGATGTTATATACAGAGCCCTTAGCTCTAGCGGTCACCACGATGACATGCTTCAAACAGCTGAATTGGTACCTCTCATGTCTACATATAACTTCATATTCCTATCCATTATCGATTGATCGTAATTGCTCGTAACATGCAGGTGCATCAATCTTCAACTGATGCTGCACAATCCCTCCTAGTGACTGCACTGAACGAGGGACGGGATGTGATTATGGACGGAACACTTTCATGGGAGCCTTTCGTTGAGCAGACGATTGCCATGGCTCGTAACGTGCACAGACGTCGGTACCGGATGGGGGTAGGCTACAAGGTGGCTGAAGATGGCACCATTACTGAGAATTACTGGGAACAAATAGAGGAAGAGGAGGACCAGAATGAGAATGGAGAATTAACGAAGAGAAAGCCATATAGAATAGAGTTGGTGGGGGTTGTTTGTGATGCTTATTTAGCTGTGGTTAGAGGTATAAGGTAAATTTAAAGTCTTTAATACTGTTTTCCTGGTTAAGTTGTACAAGTAACAACAGAATTAACGACTTGATACGGTGAATTTGAGCAGGAGAGCTATAATGACTGGAAGAGCAGTAAGGGTGAAGTCACAACTGAAGTCCCACAAGAGTTTCGCAACTGCGTTTCCAAGATATTGCCAACTTGTTGATAATGCTCGACTCTATTGCACCAACGCACTGGGAGGCCCACCCAAGGTAAGACCTTTGGTTGCACATGTAGCCATTACATTCTACATGATGTGGAGATGAGGTGTTGTTCAATACTTAATAAGCTAATTTGGGTGTTTGGTTGGTGAGTGCAGTTAATAGCATGGAAAGATGGGGATGGAAATAAGCTGCTTGTTGATCCCGAAGACATCAAATGCTTGACAAATGTAACCAACTTGAAAGCTGATGCAGACAACGTATACGATCTTCACCCTCACCCAAGCCCCATTTGGGAGTCTGGCTCAGTGTGGAAAGAAATTGTCTCGTCCCCTACAAGGGATGCTTTTTTATCGGAGTTAAAGAGTTCTATCCTAAAGCTTGAACATAAAAAATGAGTATATAATTTGACAGGATTGTGAGTGTTGGGTTTGGTTCAATCGTTGCTTTGCATAACATCAAGGCTAAGAATGGCAAAATTGGCACCCAATTTTAAATTAATCAGTATATAAATTTCTTTTTACTATATTATATTATCAGATTTTGTCTAATTTAATAGAGTTTTGGATTAGGAAAGAATCGAGTCGACCAACTCAAATAGTTTAAATTAATTTGAATAAAATAGTAATATTTTATATAATAATTAAAGAATTCATTAATTAGAATAATATAATTTTATATATTTAAAATTACATTGTTATAACCCCCAAACTCATCCAAAAACTTTTTATCAAGTGTGGGAATTCAAACTCACATGATTGGAATATTATGCGAACCTGGATGCTTTAGGATAGAACATATGAAACTCCAATAATTGAGTAGATATATCATTTATATGACAATGTAATTATTTCTCGAACCATGTAAGGATAGATATGACAATATTATTATTTTTAGAATCATACAAGGGTTAAAGCCTAGCCAAAAATAGAGATGATAATGCAATCAATGATTTAAAAAAAATCAAACCACTGATAAAATTTTGAGCTAATTAACTTTTCAATTTGATTTTCAAACTTTCAATCCGAAGTATTTTAATAACTTTTGTTATTAAAATTTGATTATTTTATTAATTAAAATGGTCTGAGCTAATCGATTTTTATAAATTAAATCAATTCATTCTTATTTAAGAATCTTATTTTTTAATTAAACTTTAAATTCTTCAATAAGTAAAGACATTTTTTAATTTTATTCAATATTTAATTAATTTTATAATGATCTAATATTAACTGAACCTTTAAACCTTAAACTTTTTTATTTCACCAGTTTAACTTTTGATATGATTTTTAAATTATATTGTATAGTGACCGTCTTACCATTTAATCTAAACTTATTCATGGAAATGGAATTGTCATAGTCTATATGATATCTTCTACAAAATTTTAATTAGTGATTACTTATACAACTGAATAGGAACCAAAGAGAAGTCTTAGCTTGACAAAAAACGAATTTGATGCAATCACAATCATTAGTTATTACAATTAATTAAAGTTAGAATTTTAATTTGAAATAATAGTAGAGTTTAGGCAATAATATTAGTGCATATAATTTAAAAATCACGTATAATCCTCATGTAACGAATACAAATTTTATTAATATAATAGAAAATTTGAAATTTGTTTATTTTATTTTTAATTTTAAAAGTGTTTCTTAACTTTTTATTTTTTATTGAATTAATTAAATTTTATTTTGTCACGTTCCAAAATCTTTTATAGATTTAATTATTAATTCCCTACTTATCAAAAGTTGGTCTCAATTTAATTTTTTTGGATAAATTTTCAATTTTGTTAACGTATTCTTTAGATTTTATTGCAAACAAAATTTTTAGAGCAAGCACATGTGGGTTTGATAATAGGTCAAGCCGGATTAAACTCGCCTAAGCCTAATTAGGATTAGCCCAACTGTGTTTTTATCTTTAGATTAAAAATAAAAAACAATTCATTTTATTAAAAATAAGGTCTTTTTTAGAATTTTTGACATTCAAGTTAAACTGAACTCAGAACAAACCTAAGTTCGAACCAAACTCAAAGTTTGGTCAAACTAGGCCAAGACCAGGCCAGACCTTAACTACCGCCCCTAAACACACGTGCACAGGAATTACTTCAAAGTAGGAACCATAAATAGGGAAAGGAAATGATCAAGTTCATCTTTAAGCTTTGGTATGAGCACATGAACTGTACACTGTATCGTACATGATTCACTGAAATGTGTTTTCTTTTATTACACAAGCAGTGAAACAGAAGTGTGAACCAAATCGGGCTTCCTCTCTTGAAACAGCTGGTTCCGTAAATTCCAGGGAGCTATCCCTATCAAGCCTTTTGCTTTCCTCCATAGTCGTGAACATCTTTCTCTCTTTGCAAACTTTATCAGGGCAAAGAATCGGGGTTTTAACACACCAATATGTACTTTCAGCACTGTACATGCACTTTCAGTGAGTAATTTTTACTAACGGAGGGGCAGAACTTCCCTCCAGTATAACTCTGCTCCTGATTCTTTCTTCAGAGTCCTGCTCCTTGTAAAACCAGTATTCTTACACCAGTCTGATGTAGAGTTGTGCTAGTATGTCATATACAAATGCCAGTCAACAATCTTTAGATCTCCCAGATTCATGATTTTGTGTGCAGTATGGAAAATTACTTTGATCGCGCTGAACCAGGTTGCCGCTTGCCAAATAATCTTCTCAATCATTTGTTGTAATATCTGCCTCACTTCCATCTTCCTGTTGAGGTGAGTCGGAAGTCGAATTGAATAAGACTAGTACAACTAATAATAAAGTAGAGAAGGGGAAGATCGTGTATAAACTAACCTCTGTTTCTATTTCTGACTCCTGATCCTGCAAATGGAAAGGATATTTCATTCCCAGCTGAAAATTGTGAACTGTACTTTCATTTTCATCATCATATGCCTCATCTGCATCCTTATATAAGGACAGTAGAGATATAAGGAAATTAGAATAGTTTATGTAACATAAAAATCAGTAGTAGAAGATCAAGTATAAACCTCAAGTTCTGTCTCTGTTTCAGACTCCTGAGCCTGGAAACTGCAAGGAAAGTTTGCTTCCAGCTGGACATTTTGAACAGTATTCCCAGTTCCATTATCATCATTCTCATCATGATTAGGATTTCCATTGGTGTACGTCTCAAGATATGCCTCATATTGTTCGTCCTATAAATGTTGTAAAATTTTGGTATACTGAACAGTTGATAGAGAAAACAAAAGAAAAACACAAGATACTGAGCAAAAGGTACATACCTCTGAGTCATCCTCATCAGTAGGATAAGCAGAATCTAACATGTTGTAAAGTTCTTCATCTCCTGTGTCTTTTACACCGGTCATTTGTTCCTTTCAACATGAATTAAGGCAAAACAATATAACAATGAGATTCATAAAAGAAGTTGTTTAAGACAAAGCATAACTAAAGATTTAAAAACAAAAAGTCCTTACAATTTCAGATCTTAAATTTTCCACCTTATTCTGCAGGGTTGAAACGTGATTTAGCAGAGCCTGATAAACATGTTGAAAGGATTAATCACAAGAACTGAGCTCAACATATTTTCAACTGAAAGAACTAGAGCTAAGTACAGCAAATAGAACAAAGCATTTACTATTCACACTTCTGAGTCATTTTCTCTGTGACCAACTGTTAGCATGCTACCGTCCCCCTCTAAAACCCTTTTTCTCTCAATCCTCTCCCCAAAAGGAATATGCTAAAATGACATAGTTAACCAAAATGACTACTCCTGTCCACACATGAAGCATCTGTGCTACCAGTTCTACCACTGCTTTCAAGTAACCAAATTTCTAAACCAGGTAAAGAAGTCAAAAGTTAGAAAACATGGATCTACATGTTGATTAAAATTTGCTTCCCTAACGTAGAACAAACAAACAGAAAGACAACCTTTGCATATTTAGATAAATCATACTATCAAGGAGGTTAGTGCAACAGCACATGAACAGCCGTTTCAATCAATGCACTAAAAGAAATACCAAGGTGATCCATCTGCTTTTCTCTTTTTACTGTGTTGTGAACGAGAAAGATAGTGCAATTGCTTAATAGATTCTTTCACGAATTTATATGCAACCAATCACCAAGCAGGTTTAATCCTGTTTGTGCACATAGAAGGAAACAGAGAAAGAAACTATGTGATATCTAAAAACCCGTGTTTGGGAATGTTACTAAAAGAAATGCATATCAAAAACCATCAACAGTGTTCATATTGCAATTATTGATGCAAACCTCTGGATAAAATACATGCTAAAAGTTATCCAACAACTGCGAGGACTGTTTGAAATAGCAAGGTTGAAACTTCTATTCATGACCTCAGTTTGCAGCCCATCAGTGCGCACTGGAAAGAATATTCTTGACAGAGCATGGAACAGCATGCAATAATGAATTGTTTCAAAACAGTAGTTCATGCATTGAACATGGATTGTTTGTTGAAGGATTCAGCATGTAATTACAACTCTATCTAACAGAAGTAATATGGCATAGATAGGGTTCATAACTGGTAATTTACACATGTAACCGATTGATCAGTTAATTCAGTAAGCGATGCCGCACATAAATCAGAAGAATAAGTTTCAGCTTAAGGAAACCAAAAGCAATTCAGAGAGGAGTGGATGTGTTCCTGATTGGTACTAGGCAGTAGGTATTGTAAACACCTCTGTGCAGAGAGTTTAAGATGTTATTTGGAAGCCTATAAACAGAGACCCGCATGCAAAGAAAAAAGATTTTATATCATCAATATAAAGTTTGTTAATACCTCACGCCTTTGAATCTCTATAGAACGTGCCAAAGCTTTCCTCTTTGTCAAAAGATTCTTTGGCCTCAAAGTGGAAGGACGTTGATAGTCCTTTCCCCTGTATACAATTATAGCATATCCCTTGGAGACTTTATCGACTGAAACCAAGACACCTCCACTTTCAGCTTCAAGAGCTAGTGCAATCTTTTTGACCTGTTCAAAGCTCTTAGCCTTCAGAATGATCTTAACCAATTCACGATACTTCCAGTGCAAATGCATGTTTTCAACCGTACCACCAAAGACCCCACGTCTACCTGAAGTTTGAAATTATCCATCATGTGGTGCCCAAACAGAAAGCATCAAAGAAGTACCACATATTGGGTTCTAGTTTTACCAAGAAGTAAGAAAGCTTTCATCTTCAAACCAAGCTTGCGAAACATATATCTTTCCTCATCAGTTATACTTTCAGGGTCTGCCTGCCTTTCTGCTGGCTGCAAAAATCCTTCAACTTTACTCAGGGCTTGTTCGGCTTTCACTAACCTTCGCTCCGCCTGTGAGAAAAAGAAACTGAGAGTTTTAAGCAACTGGAATTTTCTGGACTAACAAATAGTGCAGTGGCATGAGGTTGATTCACTATGCTTTGCAATGTGTGATACTTAATCCTTGCAAAGTTATATGAGATGAAACAAAAGGCAGTAAACAGCAATTTTGAACTTTGACAGGTGACTATATTCTAAATTCTAGCAGGAGCTATACTTCATAGCTAAGAGATACAGCACAAATATCGCACAAAAAACCGAAACCCCAAATTACAAAAACTTACAAAGGCAAGCTTCTTTTCAAGTTTTCTCATAAGATTAGAATGTCTAGCTATTTCAGCTTCTTTTGTAAGTTCCTCTTTATGACTTTCATCCAATTTCTTCCCCCACCTTGCATTAGCATCTAAAGTTTCTTCCAAGGTTCCAGCAGTTCCTGCTTGCTCCATCATTTCGGCAGTTGGTGTGACCAGGGCTGAGGCTCTTGAACGTGCCTGTTCTTCTTCATCTTGCAGAGACTTGGCCAACCTTTCCCTTTCTAGCAATGCTTCAGCAACCTCCGGTGCCAAAAAGTCCTTACCCCTATAGAAGACCAAGAAATCCTTGTTTCTAGACAGTAGTATGCAGCCTGTCAATTTCTGCAGCCAATAAAGTGAATTGCAAAATCTTAATGTTTTTTGCATGACATATAGCATGGTAAAAACTCCCATGTAGGGAAGTGGACTCGTCAGTGTTTAAGACTACAATGCATTCAGTTTTCTTTGTATATGTGACATTCTTGTGCAGGGTCTCAAACTATAGTATCATCTTCTCATTTCCTAGAGAATTAAATAGCATATCTTATGCAGATACTTCATGTTAGCTCACAAAATTGGACAAGGAAATCAGATGTAATCTTTTGACATACTAGGCAAAACATGAGCCACTAGCCCATTAACCAATTTGCATGTTTTATTGACTAGTTATCACATCTTCTACCCGATCTACATCACAAGCTTTCCTTCAAAAATTCAGCCCCTTTCCTTTCTTCTTGTCTTTCTATTTCTTTTATTTTTTGGAAAACAAGTAATCTTTCTATTTCTTTTTTACTTCAATTAACAGTGCAAAGGAAGTTTTTGAGAGAACATTATACCGAAGTGGACCTAAAAGATTATGCCACTACAAAATTAACACAATTCAGAGAAAAATAATATCCTGCAGTAAATTCAAACAATTTCTCTCTTCCATCCTTTCTTTTTCTTATTTTCCGCTTTATAACAAGCAGCAACCTAATGCATACTATCTGAAGATCAAGCATCAACCCACTTGGTCAATTTTCAACCTTTAAATCGTCCAAGATCCTTGACATTGATAGAGAACATTCATTTCTAAAATTATAAGGTGGGATCCACAAGTATTACTAAATAAATAATTTTCTTATTACCTTAATATCCTCAGCCATTCTTTCGCTGGTAGTCAGCTGGACACCCCGTTTGAGTGCAACCTTTGCAATTGAACTTTTTTCCCATAATTTAATCATGGCTGCAGCCAAGCCTTGGAGCTGCCTACTTCTTCCTGGAAACAGAAATTGCATATACTATTAAAGGGTTTAGAATCCCACAAAGAATGACCAGGTAAAAAAATGCATACCTAACGCAAAATGTGGAGGAAGAGCCCTAGCAAGCCAACGTAAAGCTGTTGCCTCTTTTGATCCAAGATTGGCTCTCACTCCATATGGAAGTATCCTGAATGGAGGTTGATAACCAGGAACTATTCCAGGAAGTAGATCTGCATCTACAGGTAATGGATCACAGCCTGGCCACTCTTTGTACCTGGGACCCAGACCATCTAACAGCTTATCTACTTCATCTTCATATTTCCTTTCCGATATCAAACTTGTTTCTCTCTTTTCCTTAGCCTCAACAGCAGTTTTTTCATCCACGTGAGATTCATGCACCTCATGTAAAGAAGGACCTCTAACGGTCTTACCAGTTGGTGTTGGTAAGGAATTCATAGATGTTTCATTTCTCCTAGATATTCTTTTATTGGACTGGGCAGAAGGAACATCATAGCTCACTCCTCGATATAATGAGACAGAACTGCCTGACCTCCAAATTACTAACCCGCCAGTTTTTCTCTGTTTATAACATATTAAAAATTTAGAAAAGAAGAAGAGGGTAGTCCAAAGATGAAAAAGTCACAATCAAATGAGATATATTTATCTCAGCAGATAAGAGAATGGATAATGTTCTCACATTACTTGTCTTAATGTCTAATACTTTAATTTCATTCTGAACCATTTACGGCTCCTAAGAAATGCAGAGAATAGGAAACCAAGCAAATGGTGGTACAATAAAACGGAAATAGCAAAGCTCTACGAATGTTGGTTTAACTGTACATAAGGGTTCTAAAACTATCATATATCCATCCCCTACGGCAGAATGAGAAAATAAGACTACACTTTACAAAGTTCACGTTAGACAGTTGATCTCCTCTAGAGAGAAAATGTATCAGATGACCTTCATAAGTGGTTGATGCCTATTTCTCATAGGACTGCAGCATGCAATTACTTGACAGCAACCAAATCTGGAGGTAAACATATTTTCAAAACTGACAAGCTTTTTTGACAACGTATAGCATTCCAGGATAGATGACTACTTCTAGAGACAAAATGTACCATAATGATATTGATCATAGTGCACCAACCGCTATCAGGGATGCAGTAACTATCAGTTTCCCAACTGCCAAGTGCAAACTTTTCAATACTGACCACTTTGATTGATAATCTCTACAACGCATTAGCAAGATGATTACTTCTAGAAAGAAAAAAGAAATGTAGCAAAATAATCTCTAAAATTGGTTATAACTCTCTCTAGCAAGGAAGCAGACAGTAGATGCACTACACACTGACAGAGTATGAATTGAAATTTATCTTTTCAAAATGGAACAGCTTAGTTAATAGCCAAAAGCACCATTAGATAGTGGATTACTGCTATAACAAAATGTGGCAAATCAGTCAGCTGCTATCTATAATGTTCCATACTTATCTCCAACAGGGTATTTTGCGGTAAACCAAAGAAAATATCAGCACAGATTTCAAAACTGACCAGCTTGTCCGCTCAATAGTGCAATTATCTAGCACATTCATCAGCTAGTGTGTACAGATTGTATTTATCTTCTATACTCAAGTGAAACCATGCAACATAGTTCTGTGCACTTGACTGAGAAAAGATAATCAATCAAGCTTGTTTCTAGGTTCTAGTCCAACAAAGCATAAGAGGTAAAGCACATCTGACGATGATAAGGACCATCATTAGCTTCATATAGTTTTTGCTCATCCACTTTTTCTTTCTTTTCTATTCCAACATCAAGTGAAGAATAAATGAAATAAGTTCACATTCATAAGCGTGAAAACGACAACGATATATGCGGGTAACACACCTCCAATATTTCATGTACCCTCTTCATATTAAGTGCAGGTGGACCCTCAACTTTCACTCTCACAATCTCGGCCATTTTCCACTTCTGATGAATAGCATCAACCACTTCCTGAGTAACCCCTCTTCCCTTAACCCTTACCCTGCTCTTTTCTTGATAAGTCAATTGTCTCAACCTCCTCAACTCTGATGGAGGCAATGTCAATTCCGCCAAATGTGTCCTGCTCTTACTCCTCGCACTCCACTTCTCACCTTCCCCCTCATTCGCCACCTTTTTCGGCTTCTCCCACGGAAACCTCACCTCCCCATCACTCCTAAACACATCATCTACACCTAATGGCGATTCCCTGGAGAACCCACCTCTGCTATTCGGCAGCATTCCTTCTTCTACATAAAATATATCCTCTACACTCCCCTTTTCTATCACTCTCTCTTGTTCTTTATCCTTCTTCTCACTACCGTCACCACCCATAAAACCATTCCTTTTCAATTTCTCCACGATTTTCTCCATTGTACTGCCAGTAACGCTACTATCGATATTGTTACCACTCCTAATTCTATAATTAAACACTGCCTGAGGCGATTTGAGCTGGATTCGTTTGGAGGGTTTGTGCCACTCGGCCAACCAGCTCCTGCTGTTTGATAACTCCGCATTTTGAGAGATGGGTTTTCCTGAGGAAACCAAAGGGGACTTTCCAGTTGGGCGCTTTTCAGCTGGAGAATTTGAGCAGAGGGTGTGTGGTTTTGGAGGAAATGAACAAGTGTACCTGAAGAACTGGAGAGGAGTGCCGTGGAATTTAGAGAAGGAGCTTTCCAGATGAAATTGACGACTGGGAACCAGAGCCATTTAAAACGAGAAACAGATCCAGAGCACGGACTCTGTGAACCAATTTCAGAAATTGCGAAGGTACAGAGCCTTGGGTTAAGGGCTACGCCTTCAAGAGCCTAGTTGTAATCCTTCTGTATGTGTGTATGAGGTTGTTATCCATCACCTTGGCCTAATAATAATAACAATATCTGTGTGAGACAGGGTTCGGAACTCTACCCTTAATCACTTATTTGCACGTTTCTGTTCTTATAATTCTCAACTAGTAATATTATAAATTCTGGCATCAATTATCTTAGTCCTTTTTCGATCATTTTGTGTAATTGCAAACCAACTAAGAGTCTTATCAATGTGTTTAATTAATAATGTTATCCACACGATTACTATAAGAATTCGTTGCTATGATAAAAGAAATAATAAGTTATCAAATCAATAAAAAGAATTAATTTGGAAAATCCTAATGTTACTTATAGCTTAGATGAATTAGAAATAATTTTAAATCACAATTTATTTATATATTACTTATTTTTAAATTAACTAATTTATATTTAAAAAGTTAAGAATGGCATATTTATTTCCTTTGATGTTAAAGAGGCTAATAACTGATTTATACACACTCTTGCCATATGATTCAATTCCTTTACCAAAGTTTGGAATTATTTCCCACCATATAATTATTTCATTAAATACTATTTAATGTCGATGACTCTTTCAAATCAAAAGCCAAGTCATCGTCTAATTTACTCGAAGACAACAGGCTTGATCTTCCAGAATTCAGATTCTCTGTCTAATATTATGGTGTTTTATTCTGTCTCATGAATCTCAGTCATTCATTTATCTGGATCCCACGTAGGTCATGTATAAATGAACGCGAGACCTGCATAAATAAATGATTGAAACTCATGAGACAGAATAAGACATCATAATATTGGACAGAGAATCCTGTCCCAATCTTCCACCGTGACCCTTGCGTCAATCTCGTCTTGTATCTTGACCCCACGCCCTTAGAATATTAAGTAATTTTAAGTAATTATGATTAAGTTCAAGTAACTGTTAAATAATCAAAATATTTTATGCATATTAGTACTAATACGATGATATCAAAAAAATATTTAAGGAACATAAGTGTAAAATGAGACTTAATTGTATTGTCCAATGATATTTATTTATTATTGATACTAACACTATAAGTTTATTTATACATTTTTATTTTACATTAAAATTTTCATATTTTACAATGGAATATATGTTCATGCTTTAATATTTAACATTAAAAACTAAAATACATAATTGTAGACTATGATGAAATTTGTTTATATCATTATTTATGAACCTGTATTGTGATCAATGAATCATCGTTATTGTTTGTTATTTATAATATAAAGTTATTTATGTTGAATTTTTTTCCACTTTAAATTATACAATTAAATTATACAATTTTATGATTAGGTCAAATTTATTTAGTTTTTTTATACAAAATTACTTAATTTGAATTTTCAAAATTCAATTTTTATGCTGTTGAAGTTATGCTATTTAATTTCATGAATGTTTTATGCTATTTAATTTTATAATTATAAAGCATGTAAATATTATAATATGATCAATAATATTGAATTTTTTTTGGCCAATAAATAATATTGAATTAACTAATTATATTTAAATATAATTAAAAACAAATAATTAAGTAATCTGAAGTTCTTATTCAGTATTGAATTAATTATAATGCATGTGAATTAATTATTTTTTTGCCTATTAAAATTTAGGATTAATCCATCAAAATAATATATAAAAACAAAAGGGGCAAAGGGATATAAAATTAATTTATTTAAAAAGATTTTGTAATATATAGATTTCACCAATTTTTATTTTCTATAATGTCTTATATCGTAAGAATTAATTTTGAAGATATTAACGCTTTACTTCTATAGAATAAGTATTACATTCTGATCCTTTTCTTGTTTTTGTGATTGAAAAAATCCTTCCATCTACAACGTTAAGTATCACATTCTGATCTTTTTTTTTCTTGCGATCGAAGAAGTCCTCCAATTACTTATTTTGCAACGGTAAGATAAGTATTGCATTCTAATCTTTTTTCTTGTTATTTATTGGAAGGAGTTCTGGTTTCTCTCAAGCAAATCAAAATTCTCGATACTTCTCTGTCATGGCGGCCGTCAACCGTCTGAGTCAGAACGTTGGAACAGGAAACGTTTCAGGTCGTCATGGCAAGTCTTATATAGCCATAATGGATGATTCGCTATTTTTTAAAACAGTTGAAGGTGATATTCAAGCTTTCAAGCCATACAGAGATTATCTCGGCAAAGTGGAACGTTCTTCACTTTGCCGTCGACAACGACAAGGAAGGGGCGGTGACTTACATTCTGAACAATCCGTTGCTCAAGAATCTTATAAATAAGAAGAATGCGAAAGGAAGCACACCTCTCCATAAGCTCGCTGATTCTGGCTCTTTCATGAGGTCTTTCGTGACTCACCCTCAAGTGGACAAGTTAGCCTTTAATGGCAGA
>JANSVB020000472.1:121402-140360 GCA_025504935.2 Erythroxylum haughtii
TGATGTTTGGTTTTGTCTGTTCTGTCTTGGGTGGCATCCATGTATCCTCCCAGGGGGTATTTGGGTGTTACATATGTCTATAACCTTTGGCTTTCAAGAGTTCGTTCATGTAACAAAGCTGATTCTTTAGTAACCTTCCAACTCAAAAGTTAAATCTTCAATTTGTGATCAAATAAATAAAATATAAAAGCCACAAACTTCTTTCTTGAACACTAAACAAAACAGATAAGGTAACAAACTTATAAAACCAAAAAATGATCTAGAATACATCTTTATTCATCAAGTTTCAACTTTAAATAGACATTAAAAATACCAGAATCCCTAAATTCAAGGAAGAATCAAAACAACCCACTAACTATTTCCTACAAATTTGAAACATAAAGTTTGTTTTTGAGACTAAGACTTGAAATTGACCTTGTAAACATAAAAATTTTGAGTAAAGAATTCAAGAGCTTACTAATTTCTACATTATTTGTTAATATTATCCCCTGTAATGCAGAAATTTTCAGCACCTAACATATCTCTAAAATGTTCAAATTTTGCTAAAGGAAGTGATTTGGTGAAAATGTTTACAAGTTGATCATTGGTACTGTAATAAGCCATGTTGATGCTTCCTTTAATAACTAAATCTCTTATGAAATGATGTCGAGATTCTATATTTTTGGAACGACTATGAAACACTGAGTTCTTTTTCATGGTAATAATGGGCTGACTGTCACAAAAATAGTTGTTCCGACTGCTTGCCTTTGCTTCATATCGATGAGTATTCAACGTAGCTAGATTGCTTGACAGACTGCTGAAGTAACAACTATATACTCAGCTTCAGTCCAAGATAAAGTTGTAGTTGATTACTTCTTTGAGCTCTAGCAAATAGCACTTATCCCAGGACTAAAACTATAGCCAGAGGTACTCTTTCGATCGTCAAGTGAACCTACCAATCACTATCAAAAAATGAAATAATTTAAGAGTGTTAATATAAGAGTACCAAATCCCACAAGAAATAGTTCCTTTCAAATATCTCAACACCTTTTGGCAGCATCATATTGAAGTTTACTTGGTTTTTGCATGAATCTTGACAATAAACTTGCTACGAACGTAATATATGGCCTACTATGAGTGAGATACAATAGGCTTCCAATTAGACTTCGATAAATATAAACATCAACCTTGTTTTCACCATCTTCCAAAATTAATTTTTGATTGGGTGCAAAGGGAGTCTTCATGAGATTACAATCCTGCATTTGTGATCTTACAAGCAGATCTTTTGTATTTCCCTTAAGAAAGAAAAATTCCACCATCATTTTGCTTTACTTCCAACCCCAAAAATAGCCCATTAAACCCAAGTCAATCATTTTAAACCTTTTGATCATTAACCTTTTAAAATTCTCCATTAAAGTACTACTATTTGAAGTATCAAATCATTCACATATAAATATACAATAAGTACCTCACTAGTTCCACTTAATTTGACATATATATTAAAGTCACTTGAACTCTTTCAAAGTCCAATCTTGCTAAAGTGTCCATCAAATCCTAGAGCACTAAGCCCTACAAGCTTGCTTAAGGCCATATAAGGCCTTATTGAGCCTATACACCTTTCATTCTTTCCCTTTAACTTCATAACCTACTGGCTGGCCTACAAAAACTTCTTCATCTAAAACACCATTTAAAAATGCAAATTTGACATCAAACTGATAAACATGCCATCTATAATGTGCAACAACAACCAAAATAGTTCTAATAGTGTCAAATCTAGCTATGAGGCAAAGGTTTCTTTGAATCCAATACCTTTATGTTGCATGTACCCACAAGCAACTAACCGTGCTTTGCATTTTGTATCAAACCATCAGGTCTAAACTTTAGCTTGAAAATCCACTGTAGACCAACTGTCTTTTTGCCATCTGGTGGGTCAATAAACTCCCAGATGTCTTGTTTTTCCAAGGCTCTAATTTCTTCTTCCATAGTAGCTTGCCATTCTTTGATTTGTACAATAGTTGTAAATTGACACTTTTTTGTCTGTTCATAAATTTCCTACAAGGAGCATAATTTTCTTGGAGGAGTTGTTAAAGAAATTGATGAAGTTGGAGAACTTGATAGAGATGATGGACCAGATAGAGCTGAAGGTGATGATGAATTATCATCATTAGTATCCATAGAGAAGATTTGGACAACCCTATTTATTTGTCCAATCCCATGTACTTTTCTCATTAAACACCACATCACAACTAATAATCAACTTAATACTCAAAAGATTATAAAAATGATAACCTTTAGTTTCAGTATTATAGCCCACAAATATGCACTTCACACTATTATCATCAAGCTTATGCCTATTTTGAGAACGAATAAGGACATAAGAAATGCAGCCAAAGACTTTGAAATGTAACACCTTGGTTTTCCACCCGTACTACGCTTCAAAGGGTGTTTGACGATCCAATGTTGTTGTTAGGCTTCGATTTAAAATATAAGCTTATGTGTGAACTGCTTTTGCCCAAAAATTTCTTGGCAAGGATTTTGTTTTCATCAAGCTTTTGTCCATTTCCATGAGTCTTTTATTGTTTCTCACAGCCACGCCATTTTGTTATAGTAGGTAACTAGTTGTTAATTGTCTTAGAATTCCAGAATTTGCACAAAAACTATTAAATTTATTTGAGAGAAACTCATCACCACGATCTGTTTTTAGAATCTTCAAAGAATGCCCACTTTGCTTCTCAACAAAACTCTTAAACTTTTTAAAAATAGAGAATGTTTCTGATTTTTCTTTAGCAAAATAAACTCATGTGAACATGTTGTAGTCATCAACAAACACAACAAAATACGTATTATTATTAAGAGGAGTACTCAATGGTCCACATAGTTCAGCGTGCACTGCCTCAATGGGTTTAGATGCTCTTCTTGCATTTCCCTTAGAAAAAGCCACCCTATGTTGCTTACTAAAAACACAGTCCTCAGATATTTCTCTAACGTCTTAAATTTTAGGCATTCCATCTACCAAGTTTTGATTAGATAAAAAAGTTAAGCTTCTAAAGTTCAAATGACCATACCTATGATACCACAACCAATTTTTGTCCTCCAAAGATGTTTTGAATGCATATTGATCACCATGAAGTGCAAATATATTGTTTTTAGCAATTGGAACTTTAAATACCATTTTTTTTTTGCTTGCATAAGATAAAACAGCACAAAACACATTATCAAAGATGAGAGAGTAACTTTCTCTCAAAAATTAACCAACACTTAAAAAATTATAGTCAAGACGAGGAACATACAATACATCTTTGATGTATTTTCCGCAATCAGAATTTAGCTTTACATCTCCTTTTCCTTTTGCTTCACGAATCGCACCATCTCCCATCTTTATAGTGGTTTGTATAGACTCATCCAGATAGATAAAGGCCTCCAAATTTTCTTTCATATGATTACTACTCCCGTTGTCCATAATCCAAACATCTAGAGAATGTACTGTTGCTGAATAACAAGTTCTCACTTTCATCCTTTGTATTTTGTTCAGCATACTTAGCGTGATCTCATGCTTTTCATTCAAGTTGCAATACTTTTCAATATGGCCTAGTTTATTACAATAATAACATTGAAAATTTTGAGGTTCACTAGTTTTTCCTTTCTCCTCGTGATTTTGATTTTGACAGCTAAGATGTCTCCCTCCTCTACCTTCATGCTTTCCTCGATAAGAGTGGCCACCTCTTCCTTTTTCAGATAGATTCCTCACTATTGCCCTTATCACTTGATTCATTGTTGTGGATTAAGCTTCCTTTTAATACTTTTGTGTGAAATTTGTTTTCTGGTATAGTTTGATCTTCATATTGCTTCAATATGTCTTCATGAGACTGTAACAATCCAAGTACCTCATCAACTATTAGATTAGTGAGGTCATTTGCTTCTTCTATGGCAGCCACTATATACTCATACTTCTTAAGCAAACTTCTCAAAATCTTCTTAACAACTTCTGTTTAGACACATCTTCACCATATTTTCTCATTTGATTAACAATTTTTGTTAGGTTGGTAAAATAAGCATCAAGGGACTCATCTTCCTTCATACAAATTTTTTCAAATTTTCGATGAAGACTTTGCAATTTGATAGTTTGTACCTTTGGGGTGCCTTGATACCTCTTAAGAAGTAAGTCCCATGCTTCCTTTCACTTGGTGGTTGTCTCTATGTGAGGAAAGATGGATTCTTTTACTGCTTGTTGAATAAAAAAGAGAGCTTTGACATCCTGCTTCAGATGGTCTCTTAAAACCTCTTTTGAAACTCCAATCTCTGTGTACCCTTTCTCCACCAACTCTCACAGATCTTGAGAGATGAAGAGAGTCCTCTTCTTGGTGCTCCATGCATCATACCCACTTTTTTTAAAGATAGGAATAGAAGGAATTAAGGGATTGATTCCATAGTGGTTGTTAGCCATGAAAACTTTGATAGTAGATGATAAAATAAATAGAATATAAAAGTAACAAACTTCTCTCTTGCATACCAAACAAAACAGAGAGGTAAAAACACGTATAAAATCTAAAATTGATATGGAATTCATCTTTATCCTTCAAGTTTAACTTTAAATAGATATTAAAAATATAAGAATCCTTAAATTCAAGGAACAATCAAAACATAAAGTTTGTTGCTTAAGATCAGGACATGAAATTGACCTAGTAAACCTAAAAATTTTGACTAAAGAATTCAAGAACTTACTAATTTCTACATTATTTGTTAATAATTTGAACGCGATGATTCAAATGGAATTTGAAAAATTCAAATGAATTGAAAATTATATTTAGTTTTAAATCAATCTTGTTAGATAATTTAATTTAAAAGGCAATTTATAAAATATTATATTTACAGCTGATTATTAAGTATGATTATTATTTAATAATTATTAATTATTAATAATAGTAAATGTGACCATTATTACAATTTAAATTGTAGGAAATGATTATGTATAATTTGTAATTATTGTATTAATTGTTTGCTTAATGTCATTTTAACTCTCGAAATTTTAGCTCTGTTTGGCAATCAGCTGATTGGATTAGCTGTTAGCTGATAGCTGATTATATCAGCTGATTTGATTAGCGGATTGCATTAGCTGTTTGTCATTTGATGTTTGGTAAAATTAACTGTTTAGTATTAGTTGTTTATGTGTAAAATGACTTATAAGGACATGACTTTAAAAATATATATAAAGGTATGGATATTATATATCTTAGTATTTCGTTGAATATTCTTATAGTAATTTAGATTTTAGATATTTAATTCTACAAAATTAAGTTTATAAATCTAATATAATTATTATATGTAATTATTATATCTAGTACATATAATAATAATAATAATAATGATGATAACTTCATAGAGATGGTGCTTCTCCATGCACGGAGAAGCGCTAACTCCATGCACGGTGCTGTGCATGACTACTAGTCATAGGTCACCCCATGATGACTAATCACAGTGACTATTATGAGTAGTAAGTCACCCCGTGACAATCAATACTTCAAAACAACATAAATATGATGAAGAGCAGCAAAAAAAAGAGGTAGAATAGTAATCGCCAAATAGCTAATTCAGTTGCTTGTTCAAAACGTTTCACATTCTCAACTTTTCATAAATTAGCTGGTTGGGTTGAATTAGCCAATAATCAAATAAAATAAATAGCTATTTGATGAAGTCAAACAACTAATTTTGGTCAATCAGCTAAAAATTAGTTGAAGTTAAAAATTAGTTGATCAGCGATCAAACAAACGAGCCCTTTGTGTTTTCTCTTTTTTTAGTTTTGTATGCTTGTATAATTTTTTGTTTACTTGCCCATACAAATCACATCCTAACCTTTTTAATATTTAAATGCATAAATCTTAATCATAGAAAGGAAATAGCTTCAATTTTCACGTCAAAGTTTAGTTGGGGAGTGAGTTCGTTTACGGAATCATTAACCCTAAACTAAATTATAAAAAGGAAATTAACTGTCAAATTAGTGGTTTAAGAATTTAAAATATTCGAAATGTGTAAAAATTTAAAAATGCTCTTAATATGAATTTAAATATCAATATACTTCTAAATTTTAATTTTTTTATGCAACTTTTAAATTACTTATATACAAATTTCTAATATGAAGTTTTTCTCTTTTTTAAAATTAAAATGACTTTTTAAATTTGATCGAATCTCAATTTTAACAGTATATAAAGCTGATAGGATTCGTTGCTCACTGAGTCAGAGTCACACGGTCCTCCGAAAATCTCCACATCCCGAGCCCAAACTCGCAATCTCCTCCGGTTGACCAAAAGTCGGAATGCGAAATCCCCAGGACAAAAGCCTTTGAATCCAACGAAACAATCTGTCCTAAGTGCCTTGCATCCTCTCCACCATTTTCACTCCAAATAATGTCTACTCCTTCCCATTTCCTCTCTTCCATCAAACAAACCCTCACAGCCGACCTCCGCCCCTGGTCCGTTTTCCTCGATTTGGCCTGTTTCAGCCTCCCCTCCTCCATCTCCGACGCCACCACTCGCATCACCCAGAATCTCTCCTACTTCACCTTTAACTACTCCATCGTCTTCTTGCTCCTCCTTGTCCTCGGCCTAATATACCACCCTCTTGCTCTTGTCGCTTTCCTCTTCATCATCGTCGCCTGGGTCTCCCTCTACATCTCCCGAGACGACCCTTTGGTGCTCTTCGGCCGCGAAGTCAGCGAACTTGTGGTCTTGGCAGGGCTCTTCGTGGCTACGTTGGTGGTCTTGTTCTGGAGTGGAGTTTGGGCCAATTTCTTTATGGCTGTTGCCAGCTGCCTTGTTTTGGTTGTCATACACGCCGCTTTGAGGAGTACTGACGATCTTGTGGGCGACCGATATGATCCAGCGCCTTACTCGAACTTGCCCGACGAAGAGAATCCATTAAATAGCTTGTGATGGTACATTCATAGTCTCCTTGTTTGCTTTAGTCTGTACTCTAGGTCAAAAGAAACAAAGATCTTGCAAACAGCGCAAGAATTGCAAGATGGTTACTCTGATTCTTGATTATAGATATATTGCTACTACACTATCCAATCAGAATCTTTTCTGATAAATCTCGTCTATTGTTTGTACAATGTACAAGTTGTTTCCTGTGAACTGGAAGCCTAATTGTTGTCTGAGAACCGGGTATAACTGGATTTGTGCGTTTACATTTCTTTACCGTAGAATTTGCTGTTGGTGTTTGTTGGGATTCGTATTCAGTGATTTCGAGAAGTGAAATGACCCATAGGATTCAACAAATAATCTCAATTGTATGTTCGTCGCGATTGTTTTTGTGGTTCTTCCTCCAAAAGAGGCTGTCTTGGGATGGAGATGACTTGAATCTGTGGTGATAAAGTGACTTGAATTTGATGCTATTTCCTCTTTCAGTTTCATTTTGTCTGTTCTAACTTTCCGCGAATTTGTAATTAACCATCTACCTGCTTGATAATGTGCATCGATTTGACAACTTGGAGTTGCCAATTGCCCCTTTCGGTTCATGAAAACTGCGTTGACACTTCTTTAAAAGGATGATTATATTGTGTAGTAATCATTTTTTTGTTAGGTACTAACTTAATTACTGTGCTTAAGAATTAAAGTTAGGACTATTACTATTGCGTGATCATAGCAGAAATTAATTGAAATTGTTTGTTTGCATTTGCTTCAAAAAGATTTTGATGATCTTATATGAAACTTTAAGAATGTTTAATACCTACTTGATATGCTAAGAAGAAATGCATTTCTTGGGTTGTTGATGCAGAAAAAAAACGCCATTATTGACTTGTTTTCTGAGTTTTAGGAGATGATGTTGTTTACAGGTAAAAATACAAGTAATAAAACAAAGAAGGTATCATCCAGAAACTCTAAGGTTAACTCTGCCATTTGCGATAGATGTCAGTATTACCATCAAGAAAAGAATCTTATTTTCTAACTCTTATCAACCAATCAATCCAAATTTCCAATAGATTATTCAACCCAAAAAAAAAAAAAAAAAAACCCAAAAACTATCAGATACCTATCTTTGAGATGGCGTCTTGGTGTTGATCTTATCTTACTATCTGTCACACGCTGAATTCTGAAAGGAAGAGCTTTCCAAGACAAACAGGGCAGACAAGTGGAAGTTTGCTTGGTAATGGCCTAAGCGTTGTCTGGGATCATCAGTGCTGTAGGTGCTACCGGAAACGAAAATGTTTACTGAGGTTGAGCTTTGCGTCCATAGGACAAAATCATCATAAAGTCTTTGGCTGAGCTTCCAACAGTTGTCTGAATTTTCTCGGATGCCGGTGTCATCTGCAACCACCAGTCTACCAGGTTTTTTAACTGCATTGTCGGAAGTACAGGCCGACCACTTAGCGAGATCTCCACCTGCGAGAACTAGAGAATCAGTTTGGTACAGCAACAGAAATGCCTCCACTTTTACCATTGTAAAAGCAGAACAAGGGACGTGCAACAACTTCTGCTCATCCCAAAACTATTCCCGAAGAGAAAATGGAGCAATTTTATCAAACATCATAAACAAGTTGAGTATAAACTAGGAAAAGAAACCATTAAGACTCGTGAAATGAACAGTAGATAAGGAACTGGATGACCGAGATTCTCTACTTTCAGTATTCATTTGCAACAGGAAGGACAAGTGATGACATAAGAATGAATCTGATAGTTCCTTCCCTTTGTGTCTGACAAATTAATGAAGAATCCATGAAGAAAACAATGATTCAGATTCCTATTCAGTGTCTGGTGATTGGAAAATGATCAAATTACCTCAGCCTCACTCGGAAGTCCAAGCTTTTGTGCTATATACTTCTTAACAGATGACACTGGCAGACAACCGTCCCTAAGTATCAGAATCAAAATAACCATCAATGCCAATGATCCGAAACATTAGGCAAAGTTCATATAAACAGTTCATCACATTGCAGTGCTCTTTCTCCAAGAAAAGCAGAAAACAGAGATTGATTGAATGAGTCTGTATGATATTAGAAAGAAAAAAGGCATCTGCCTCTCAGGTTCTTAAACAGGATCAAATTTACAATCTTAAAAAAAAATTAATTAGATATTAACAAAATATTAGTTCCTTTCTTTCTTAACAAATGGATTCTTATCATAACTAGTCAAATAATTGCGGATTCCACTATGGCAACATTTCTTCTCAATAGTACATCAGTTTTTGGACAAGTCTCACAGAAATTATTGGCAAAAGACAAGCCAATGTGAAGACATTTCCATAACGAGTAAAAAACACAGATAAAAGGAGGAAAGTAATATTGCTATCTACTGGTCAGCAACATTCCATATTTGCAATGGACAAAATAAAAAATGGAAGGTTTCATCTAATTATTTCATATTCTTGTATTGGTTCTTCATATAATGGAAAACTCATCTCAAAATAAAAGAATCAAGAACATCCCATTATAAGCATAAAACATTACCAGCAACACAAAATTCAGGACCTCATATGACAAATTTGTAACTTAAACTATATTCCCAAGGAAATATTGTACGGAAAATCCAGTGTCTGCTACAGTTTTCCATGCTATAACAGAAAAGTAAATGCAAAGGAAAGAAGGATTTTCTGCAAGTGAAAGAGGGTAACGGAAGAGTTCAAGAGCCAGAACATAACGATCAATTACCAGGAACATTTACTCGCTATTTGCTTTGGTTGCTGAAATACGAGTTTTGTGTGATTAATACAAAAATGGTAATCAGAGTGAATTTCTGCAGCTAAGTACTTAATATGTAGCTTCTCTACCATGGACAAGAGCATGGCATAGAGCAAATGCAGTGAAATAATTTCTGAACGCATATTGTCTAAACAGGATATAAACACTGTCAAACCTACAAGATCACAAGCAATGCGCCGTTATGAATAGACAGAAAATAGTAGGGATGAAGTCACTCACTTAACCCTCAAGTAGCATGAAGATATCTGTGGCAAAGGTGGGCATCCCTCCCTGCAATATCAATTAAAAGTCAAGACATCAAAGCAGGATACACAACCTGAACTTAAATTTTGTTAATTATTGGATTGTAGTAACTAGTAAATAATCAAAATCTCACTGGTCGTCTGAAGCAACTAATGAGAACCAAATTGGTGTGAATCTTCTGTCACATTTACTGCTAGCACCAACTAAAGCTTGAGCTGGAATATGTAAATCCTCAGAAACAGGAGGTCTTTTCTGCCGTGACCTTCTTGGTCTTATTGAACCTGATTGTGACATAATGGAGCTGTTTTCATCACCATTAACCTTTGACTTAGTAGCAGGGTCCATAACTTTGGCTTTAAGCACTTTAGAATTACTCTCTTGGGATTCAGGCGGCTCCATTTGGACGGGGATTTCCTGTAGATCAATATCAGTAGACTTCGTTTTGCTTGCAGCTTCTACGAGGCACTTCAAGGGTTTCCACAAATCAATGTTTTTTTCACATGGTTCATTATTGTCCTCGTCACACTTATTACGCACACATCGTTTGGATGACTCATTAGTAGAAGAATTCTGCACCATGATTACAATAACATAAAAATCATTTAGACATCAAGGAACTGCAAATGGCTTTCAGGATTGCAAGACAAGACATGATACCCTTAAATAAGTCATTAAAGATTTTGGCCTCATTTACCTGCCTTTTAGTTTTTGTGAGTTTGTTTAGGGTCTCAGGTGAGCTTAAGCTGTCTTCCAAATCATCCAGCTTATTGACAGGTTCCTCAACGGGAGGAGGAGATCCTTGTGAAGCAGGACTTTTGGATGTAAAAGATTTTGATCTTCTTCCAGTGGGAACAGACTTGGCCAATACTTTTGGTGCACCCACTACCAATGACGAGAGAGATCTCTCCTTTCTTCTGGCTGGTAAAGGAGCCAAGGCCACAGTTTCTGAAATTGAGGAGTCAACCGTGGGTGCCTTAGCCATTTGACTTTTGGAAGAGAAAAATTTAGTCCTCAGATCTTGCAAATTGTGGTCTGCCCTGTGGTTTATTTGCCAAGCAAGTTAAAACAGACTTCAGAGTCTGCTATGTCCCGAAATTCAGAATGGCATCTCAATTTTGGACTTATCCTTCTAAATGTGGCATGGCAACAGATTGAATTACAGTTCAAACACGAACATTTTTGAGAAACTATATCTCAAAAGTTATGCATTCACTCCAGAAGCCAATCAATGAAGAACAAGCTGAAAATTCAATCAGATACACCACAGTATCAAGGGCTTAATCTAAACATAAATCATGATAGATTCTGTTTTGAAGGTCTCCGATCAAATGATGTCACCAAATCATGTGGATTTGTTGAACATGTACATGGTTCTATGCTATGCAAAGGATGAGTCTGTAATGAATTTTGGTACTGCAATGGATTTTAGTAACCATATCCATGCATTGAGAAAAATCGGTTTGACTTTGGCATAAATGTCATAAACTTGATGAAAGATAAGATGAACAAATACCTGAGCTTCTCAAGTGGAGCACAACCTAATTCAATACCACATATTGGACAGCTATCCCACTCCTCATCACTTATCTTCTTGTATATGCATTTCCTGCAAACTGTTCAGGAATCAACAAGGACATGACATCATGTAATTGCTGGTTCTGGTCCCCCAATACCCGAATTAAAGAGAGAAAAAAGTATTCCATATAACTCGCATGTATGGTGCCCACTATTTAATTAAACGGGGGGAGGCAACATTACACTCCATTACCAGAGTTTGAAGAAATTCTTCTTTTAAAACCAAAACAGAACGGGAATACTGGACTAAAATCATCTCCTTTAGCATAAATTCAATGGTAGGAGCAGTATGCATGCAACGACACTTCAATTTAGAACCTTTAACTGACTCAGTTACAGAGTTCCATATCACAGACATTACCTCTTAACATTTCATAGCAGAAGATTATATTCGACAAGTTTATTAAAGACCATACTAAACCAAATTGTAATCACCAACAACTATAAACAAACCTCCAATCCTTTCCTCTAAGCACCATTCGTGCTCAAGCGATTACAATCCCATGTCATGAACGAAAATACATGACATTACTATATGATTGATAACTAGGCAGTCATCCAAAGGGAATGTTCTAAATAATAAACATAATTCGCGGAATTACGTAAAAATACAGATATCCCAGATCAAAACACGATCAGCGACATAAAATGACGAACACAGATCATGTATAAACTAGTGTACGGAGACTTACAAGTATGGAGGCATTCAGAGATGGTAGTAGCGTCCCTAAAGAGCTTGTTGCAAAGAGGACATGTCATGCATGCCGCAAGCTTCTCTCTTTGAACCATCACCACCTGGCTCAACATCCTCTTTGTCCTATCCAATGCCTGTTTATCCACACGCCGACGAGGAACATAAGAGACTCCCGGAACTAATTCACGTACCCCACATGATGCATGTAAGCAAACATCGAACACCAAATCCCGAGATCTTTTCTTCGACGAGAAAAATCACGAAACAAGAATGGTGGCGAAGATTAGCGATGGAAAGAATCCTTAAATCGGCACAATTGCGTATCAGAGAAGAAAAATACGAAGTGGGGTTGATTTATTGATTGATTACGAAAGAGAAAAAGAGGTTGATGCTGTTGGGTTTGGGAGTAGGAGGTGGGAGGTGGGAGGTGGAGAACTTGAGATGGAGGAGGGGACTATTAATTGTTGATGTTCGATTCCGACAAGGAACTGATGACTTCGCATTTGATCTATTCGAGGCTTTCTTTTTCGTTCCTCGTAATCCATTTTCTACAATACACATAATAATAATAATACATAATAGTCACAAATCCAATGTGCAAACCCTTAAAACTGTTGAAAGTCTATTAAGATATATATGTATATATGTGTAAATAGATTGTTTTATTATTAAACAATACATTATATTTAGTTATTTAATATTAATTTTTAATAATAATTATGACAATTATTTAATTTATTTGTATAATTATTTTAAATTTGGCTTTAAAATATTTTTAAAACAATAAAATTTCATAATTGTACATTAAATTTAAAACATCTTAAACTTACATAAATTTTAAGTTATTTATGAATACAAAATTTTAAATATACTGAGATAATAGTAATAAAATGTTAAATAATAAAATTTTAACTCAATCTCTTTTTATAAAATCATTATCACTAAGGGGGCGCTTGGTTCATAGAGAACAATGGGAATAGGAATAGGAATAGAAATGAATATAGTGAGGAATGGGAATGGATATAATCATTATAATTATAATGGTTGGTTACGATGAAGGAATGATTACCATTACCATTGATGGTGGTTAGTTTGTTAAAAATGTTAAGAAATAAAAATTTGTTAAAATTTTGTTTTATATCAAATTTAAAATATATTTTAAATGATTATTTTTAATTTATGCACCCTAATTATAATGACAAAATATTTAAAATCAAGTATATTGTGATTTTTCCTTTTCAATAACTCTTGAAGAAAAAAAATACTCTAATATTTTCTTACATCAGCATATCATTAGTTACATAATATTCTTAAAATATAGTTTAATCATCCAAAATATTGTACAATTCATCGGTAAAATCAAAATATCCATCATTTCATTGCTATAATAAAATCAAATAACATAGTTTAATACAATTAACATTCATCTGATAATGTAAATAATGTTATATTTTAATTAATTACATCTTAATTATAATTAATTAAAAATTAAAAACTTTAGTATTGGTAGGAATCAAACCCATTCATCCTATAAATGGAGAGTATGGACCATTACCTTAAACTTAGGTATGAAAAAAACTATTCATTCAATTATAATAACCAATCAACCATTACCATTCATTCCATTCCTAATGATTTACTTTTATACCCTTAATCAAGTACCCCTTAGGTTATTATTTCTTCTCACCTTTTCAGCAATAAAGTTCCCCACGTGACCTTTGGGGACACTGAAAGGTCACTTTTTCCACGTCACCTCCATCGTCCTCCACGTCATCTCTATCCTAATTTTCCGGCTTTAACTGAGTTACCATTTTTTTTTATTACCACTAACGGCTCCTTTCAGGATGCTAGTTACCTGTGTGCTTGTGCACGTCAGCAGGTGCTTATCTACAACTGAATGAGCGCCACGTATCAAGTCAATTATCCCACGTTTAGTGATGATTGTTATTATGCCAATTAGTGGCTATAATATAATAAAGAAGGGTTTGATATCATCCCTCCGTTAATTGATACCTATCTAATTAGTATTTAATATAATGCTTATTTAGTTACATTGTTTTACTGTAGGGTTGACTTTAGTCATGAGATTGGGATGATGTTTGGCTTTGCCATTACTATGGGGCCATTTTAAGGATTCATATATATAGAACTACGAACCTCTTTTTCGTAATGACTTTGTTTAGAGAGTTTGATATTATGATAACTTGTAGTACCCACGATTTCAATGTGCATAGCTTGCTAGTAATTTTCTACTGGTCCCAACAAGGTGTCATTGGTCTAATAAACCGTCATTATCAACTTGATTTAGACTCCGAGGGTGGGCCTAACCGGAATTTGCTGGTGTATTTCAAGATAGTTCATTTTCTTAATTAACGAGGATAATAATTAACTCATTAAATCGTCAATGTTAATTACTTGTCTTCCCAACAGCAATATATATACATGACTCGACATTGGCTACACTAAAGTTAGAAGTAGATAGCTATGCTGCATGATCTGGAAAGAAAGATAAAATTGCCTTTTCACGTGGATGCACTACACCACCAAAACGCCATCAAGCTATATTCATTTAATTTCACATTATATGTGAACTTACAGTGTGTTAAGTAGAACAAATATGTTTTGGTGAATAAGAGGAACGCACACGCACACGCACACGCACATTTATATGATATATTTATCGACTATTGATCAAGAGTAAGAAAAGTAGGAACTTGCATCACTTTCTCGAGTTACATGTTGTGTATCATTTTCTATGGAATTCAGAGTGCCAACAGCTCCAAATCACTCCAGAACCTTGTACCAAAGTGGTCGGTCCATATGTTGGTTAAAACGCAGGGAACAATTGGGACAAAGTTGATGAACTCGTTTTACATGCTATGGGCTAATGGATGTATCGTTCTAAAATTGACTTTCTTGCATCAAATCGCGGCAGTTAGAAAATGAACGAGAATGACGCTGCGTTGGTGGTCCATAAATGTACTGGGACAACTGGAAAAAGGCGACAAGCTCGTGAAGGGCAACATGCATATAGCTAACACGTATACATATTGAATGATTGGGACGTTGATTCTACCAAAGCCAGGACGGGACTACCCTGCTAGCGTTTCTTGCAAGTCTTGGAGTGTAGTTTGCCAAAGACTTGGGGAAAATTCATGTCTTTTTCTAATATTGTTTATTTATTGAGGTCAGGTTATATATATACCGTGAAATGTGATGGTTATGATGAATCTTTCTTGTTCATCCTCCACCTTACAAGTCCATATCAAGATAGAGGAAAGGAAAGGTTTCTCGGGAGAGCAACTCTTCCTTGCCCGAACATCACTGCTTTCCCATGAAGCTCGTCACTTTATAAAGCGCTGGACTTGGAACTGAAAACTTATAATGTTAATTAGGGTTTAATGAACTTATCCAAATCAGAATATGCCCACCATGTACCTTTCGCATCTGATTGGTCAGACGAAGAGGTTTTAGAGGCTGGCAATCGCGGATTCACAGCAACAGTCTTAATTAATTGTCATATACTAAATCACCCCTTAAATTAAATTATCCATCACTAGGACATGCCATTTGATAAGATCTACTTACTTACAGACCACAATTACATATACGTTTATGGTAAGATGATTCAATAACAATGCTTTTGACTCCTAGTTTCTATTCTTTTCACTTAATTAATTCAAATCCCTTGATTAAAATTGTGATAAATTAACATTAAAATCCTACTTTTTGATATAAAAGTGAAATGAAAGCAAGAAAGCCATTTGCCATTTTCCACCTTCAACCCCAAAGGCGCGATATTTCATTCGGTGCGCATACTACTTTAGTTCTCATACACGTTCAGATCCTACAAATCTATACATCCAACACAGACAAATCCATTGTTCTATAAAGAGAAAGCCAATAACACAAACAAATTCCATAAAACCATCAAACCTCTCTCTCTAACGTTCAAACGCTTTACTTGCTTCATCTAACGAAAGATGGTGGAGGACAACGAGAGCTGTGGCAGCCGGGTGCATGACGTGGCGTCACCGTCGCCTTCCTCGATGTCGCAACAAGGAAGGCAGCAGAGACAAAAGCTGGAGGTGTACAGTGAGGTTCTTCGTAGACTTAAAGAATCCCAAAACCCTGAAGCGAATTGCCCCGGCTTCGAAGACCAACTCTGGGCTCACTTTAATCGACTTCCTGCTCGGTATGTTAAAGTATGCGTGTACCCATATTGTATTATCGGTTTATACGTGCTTGTGGACTTGTGGATGGCGTTATGGATGTAAAGGTTTGAACTTTCTTGTTGGGGATATTAATTGAATCTGTTTCTCTGGGAAGTGGGTGGTGGGTTGCGGTTTTGGGGATGAAATTGCTATCTTCTTGGTTTTGTTTCCATTTTCGTTATTACTTGTTCTTCGTTGTTGAAGTTTAAAATATAGTTTCAGTGGGGTTTTAGTGGATTAGTTGTTAAAGAGACGATTTTATGATATACTGGTCCTTCCATCTTATTCTCCTTAAGAAACTAGGTTATAAAGAAGCTCTTTAGGAGCTTTCTTTGGATAGATGATGTCTATTTGAAACCTTATGGAAAAGTAAACTGGGAGAATGTTTGTTTGCTAAAGGATTAAAGACATTTGAGCATCCATTCAATAATATTGTTGATTAAGGATCTACTTGTAAAGAGATTATGGAGCATCTTTAATGATAAAGAGTCCTTATGGTCGAATGACTATATGCTCACTATCTAAAGGATAGGAACTTCTAGTCTCTTAAGCTTAGAAAGGATTCTTCATGGAGCATGCTACAAATTCTAAGGTTGAGAGAGCTTACAATCTTGAATCAAAGTTGGATTGACAATGGGGATGGTACTTGGTTATGGTTTAATAATTAGAGTGAATTAAGTCCTCTATATCTTTTACCTAATTATAAAAATTTAGGACTACTCTTCCGAAAAAATGCGAGTTAAATTGCTCATCGATACGAGTAACTAGCTTTGCAACAATAAATCAACGGGCCTTTCTTGCGAAGTTTTCCATCTTACCAACCTAACGCTAATTAGGATGATAAGGTTACCTGGTTGAGACATTCCTCTAATAATTTTATTAAAAAAACTTTAAAGGACCTATTCAGGCTCCATACTCTAATACCCAACTAGTATAGGTTAGTTTGGTGTAAGTATCTCTCGCCAAAGATCTCATTGATACTATGGTTAGCAATGTGGAATAGTCTAAGTACCCTAGATAGAATAAAGTGCCCTCCCTATCCCCTTCCTAATCCCAACTATAGACTAAGCTTGGTTGCTCCAAAAACTATTAATCACCTCTTCTTTGAATTCTTCTATTCCAATAGCTTATGAAGGGAGATACAACATTTGTGTGGGCACTTCTCTCATATAAATGAATGGAGCAATATTAATTGTACAATGGATTGCCACTCCTCATCAGCTTGGTAAGGATGGTTCTTGCATCTTCAAAATTGCTTTTGGATGCACAATTTATACAGTCTAGTAGGAAAGGAACTCGAAGATATTTAGGCACCAACAACTTGATATGCAATTAACGTCCCAAAGGATTCTAAACCAGATCAAGAAATTGGCAATGTCAAAAGGTGAAGGTCTTACTCTGTCTCTTAAAATGACAAATAAACGGAATCCTTATACCCCTACTGTTACACCTAAAGGCTTATATACTCCCTTATGCCTCATCTTCCAATTCTAATATACCCTATAGTTAGGTTGTTATCTGTCGTTTGGGGATTAAAATAGTTAGCATTTTGCCTTTAACATTTGTTGTATCAACAACTTGTGTCCTTTTGGTTTAGCAGCTGGACTCTAGCCAAAATATCAACTTTTGTCCTAGTTTCGTAGCTTGTTCAAGTGAAACTTTTCATTGAACTAGTAACTCTATCTTTGCATCATAATATATTTTTTTAATTTCTAACAAAATTACATTAACAAGTTTCCAGCCACCTTGGGCTATGACCACGAGTGCAGCTTATACTAATTTTCACTTGCTTTTAGTCAATTATATTCATTTTCCTATTCTCTTCTTTTCGAAAATTATAATTTTTCAATTCCATTTTATTAAGACATGTACAGTTGATGTACAAAAAGGAAGTAAAAAACTTCTCTTTGGGAAATTGAGAGAATAGGGGGGGTAATGTAACAGCAGCAAAAATCTCTGTTCATAGGAATTCTGTTTCGGTTTAGTACTTCGGCCTCAGGTGTAACGCATACAACACCCAGGTCATCTCTATGTGCAGAACATTTGGCACCAATCAGTTAGAAAAGCAGTGTGATAATAATGAGTAAGTACAACTAGAGAAAACTTCTGAGTTGATAAAAATTACATAAAGGTAACCTACAAAAGCGTGATCAGCTAAATACTTCATAGAATTTCTCAATGACAAGCAAACCCGAATCTATTGACTCCAGGGGATCCTTTCGCAGGCGGTGTCTCAAACAATTGGGAATAACAGTGGCAATATCCTCTGCAGTTACTTTATCTCTATTCTTCAGAGCAGCAAGAGCTTTTGCAGCTCTATTAGTCACAATATCACCTCTCAATCCATCGACATTTAGTTCTGCACAAACCTTGGAGATTTTAACCTTCAAATCATGGTCTATCTCAACAGAAGAAAGGGTAGCTCTAGCAGAGGTAATCTGTTGTTGGAGCTTCTCTTGCTCTGCCTTGTATGAATCACGGAATTCTTTTGGGTGAAAATCATACGGAAGAAACATCAAGATCTTGAAGCAACTGGTTTTTCCTGAGATTTATCTTGGATTT
>JANSVB020000472.1:146732-157791 GCA_025504935.2 Erythroxylum haughtii
TAATAATAATAAATTAACAATAATATGAATAACTTATTAAAAATTCATTATAATAATAATAATAAATAAAATTAATAAGAATAAGAATAACTTAATAATAATAATAATAATAATAATAATAATAATAGTAAGTAGAAAATTTATGACAATAATTAATAATTATAATTATTAATAATATTATTAACAATAAATAATAATAATAATAATAATAAGTTTATTAGAAATTTCAACCAAACATGTTTTTAAAAAAAAAAAAAACAGAAACCAAAAACAAAAAACAAAAATAAAAAACAACAATAAAAAAAAAGGAACCAAACAACCCCTAATTTTTTTCAGTATGTCACGGTGGAGATGCGAAACAAGCAAACCACACATCCAAGCGTCACCAATCTAAGCATGATAAATGACGTCAGGACGGCGAGTAGATTTGAGTTAATATAATTTTAAATTAAATTTGTATTTAGAAGTTCTTTCAAAATTTAATTCAAATTTTATTTTAAAAATGACATTGTTTAAAATTAAAAATTTTAACATTGAAATAATATCATTTTTAAAAATAAATCAAAATAGTATTATTTTAAACAAAATTTAAAATCTATTGATTTAATTCAACCCATTATTAACTTTAAAATAGTTTTTTAAAAACGAGTTAGTTTCAGACCGAACCGGGTTAGATTATAATAAATCCTTACCTCCTTCCAGGGATGTAATGTAGCTTTATCAAAAATTATTGTTTATCAAACCATAGTACGCAACAATGCCATTTTACTGTCAATTACTTTCTCTTTATTGCTTTCTTACTGTACGCCGCTCTCTCTCCCAACCCAACCGCCGTCGATCCGTCATTCTCACTCATATTTTATTTTGTTTTACGAATAGGACATGACGGAATTGAAGTTACAGTTTTTATTATTTATTTAATATTAAAAATGTCGCAAAATATTAACAGAGAATTTTTATAAAACTAAAGCCAGGGGAAGAAGGAGAAGGTGAAATTGAATGCATGTGACAGGCTTCTTACGAGTTCCTGACTGAGGGCGTCCCTAGAAAGTACATAACATCCTCATTTTGTTTTCTTTTTGGTAATAAATAAAAAAACAAAAAAAAGGACAAACAGACGACTGTGCTTTTAATTAAAGAGTCGGAGAGACATACGATTCGCAGCCTCTCTCCCTAGTAGAGTTGTGTCATTGTAAACAAGAGATTCTCCAATCTCCAACCCGATTGGGTTTTTTGCTTTTACACAACAAAAAGAGAGGTTGTGTTATGGCGGAGATGTGATATCTTTACTGAGATTAATCGTTGTTCTGGTGAATTGTGTCGCGGCGGCAATCATCATGGCCAGAGACGGGCACGTTGTGCCGGCTGACCCATCGGCGGTGATTGTCGCGACGGTAAAGAAGAAGGCGCAGCCCTGCAGGAGCTGGATTCTCGTCGACTCGACTGGACAAGGCACCATTCTTGACGCTGACAAGCACGCTATCATGCACCGCGTGCAGATTCACGCGCGTGATCTCCGCATTCTCGACCCCTTGTTGTCTTATCCCTCCACCATCCTTGGCCGTGAGAGGGCTATCGTATTGAATTTGGAGGTTCTATTTCTGTTCTGTTTCTATTTTTTTGTTTATTCTTATTCTTTCTCTGTGCTTTCCGTTATTTTTGTGTCTGTGCTCAATTGTGTGTTTTTGTTTTGCAGCATATCAAAGCTATTATTACTTCTGAGGAGGTGAGTGGTTTTTTCTTTACTTCTCTTTTTGTTTGCATTGGATAATGCATGTATTGTTGTCATTTTGCCATGGTTTGAGTTCTTACAGAAGGAAATGGATGTGGGAACTTAAAAGGGAAGTGATAATTAGCTGATGATTCCCGAATTGTCTTCTTATGGGTTTAGTATAGTATAATTTTGCTTGAAAATATTTTAGGATACCTACAGACGATAGAAATATGGTGCTTGAACTTGACTTTTCATGTTTAGATTTCGGAAGATGATACCTGACATGAACATATTGACTGCTCCATTTGCTTACTCTGGCATTTAATGTATTCACACCCCTTTTATTTTATCTTCAAGAAATCGATGATTTTATTTTATTTTGTAGGGGTTTTTTTATTTCCATTCTTCATATGATTTGAATTTGCGTAGGTATTGCTTCGAGATCCTTTGGATGAAAATGTTATTCCTGTAGTTGAGGAACTTCAAAGGCGATTACCTCCCGTCAACGCTCTTCGCCAGGGTCAAGGAGATGGTAAAGAGTATCCTGGAGGACAAAATGATGCTGAAGCTGGTGAAGATGATGGTATGCAACTATTTTCAATTGTAAATAAATTGTTGAATTCTCATTTATGATCAATGAAGTATCCTGTTTTCTTCGTCATGTACAATCTTCACACTATTGAATCCCATGTTTTCTTTTTTTACTTTGGTTAAATAAAGTAGAACTCGTTGTAAAGTGAGGCAAGGGAATCAAATTGTAGCAAGGCCATCTTTTGGTCATTCCAGGGAGACTTGAGCAGAAAATTATGATCCACTTGATACTGGATTGTTTATTAGTTCAATAGCGTTTAATTCTTTTTGGTATTTGACATTTAGATGCGTTTATATAGAACTAGTAGTCTTTGTAGAAAAGATAATGACAGAGCATAATGCTTATTAGTAGTGCAAATAATATTATTCATATACAAGAACCAAAATTGTAGCACTGTTATAAGCTTCTGAATGAGCAAAACAGTAGTAAATCAGGTATATTGAAGGGTGTTCTTATGAAGACACACGACATATTTACTGAATGTTTGTGTCATCAACTTGTTTCATTGATATTATGATAATTTTAAATTATGCAAAACAGAGTCTCCATTCGAATTCAGGGCATTGGAGGTAGCTTTGGAAGCCATATGTAGTTTTCTAGCTGCACGTACAACAGAACTTGAGACTGCTGCTTATCCTGCTTTAGATGAGCTTACCTCCAAAGTAAGTCTCTTGTTGCCTTTAATGAAATGAGATTCAGTTATGCCAAAAACCTCTAATATAAATATATGATGAAGAGGGAAAAATGTCTATTCTCCTAATGTTTGAGAATTGAGTGAAAAATCTAGGAGCAAATTACCAAAATCCAACGTGGTATAGTATAAGTGTTGTACATTATGTTGGCTCCAAGTTCGATACTTAATTAAGATATCACAATGCCACACTTCTTAATTCTACTAGTGGGCTTAGCATTTTACTATTTAAGGTTTTGCCTCAACTTTTTCCATTAACCAATATGTTTTCCCATAATGAGTGTATAGCCCCTTTCTTGACTTGGACTTTCTGCTTCATTGGAGCATATGGGAAAGAAACATGCACTTTCCTAACTTCAATGACTACATTTTTCTGTTTGTTACTTGTTTAATTTTCTTTATTTATTATTGATTTTTTTACATTAACTATACTATTCTTCGTCTTTAATTCAATATTTGTGCAAATTGTGGTAATCAACTGAAGTGCTATGATTTGATGCTTTCTCCTTTATTTCTGGTGTTCTTATGGTGCAGGCCTCATTTGCTTTCTAAATGATTGTTCTTAGTCTTTGCTTGGTCACCTGAATAACTTCCATTCTACCTTTATATCCCCATTTTAACATGTACTGTTTCTGGTTATTTTCTTATAAGTTTGAAACTCCTTAAAGTTGTTTGTTTTGAACCTTGTAAAGTTAGTTGTTGTCATTTCTGTACCCAATTGTGCAGATCAGTAGCCGTAACTTGGACAGAGTTCGTAAATTGAAGAGTGCAATGACAAGGTTGACTGCTCGTGTTCAAAAGGTTTGCTACTGGCAAATGGTGCTTGTATAGTAATGTATCATAAAGGGTTTCGTTTTTATTCATGACCTTTTTATGTGACTACCCCTTTTTAGTTTGATGTACTACAATTAATCAACATGTGCCCTTTGGAAAATTAATTTGTTGAATTTTTACTTGCTACATGTGTAATGTGGTGGATAAGATGAGGGATCTCTGATGTTGGACCTTTTATTGGTGAAATTATTTTGGATTAAGGTCTTCTTTTAACATATGTGATGTAAAAGTATGTTTTTCTTGAAGAGATGGTTTGAATCAAGATAAATTAACCTGGTCTATAAACATGGGTAGGCTTCACTTAATTTATTGATATTACAAGCAAACTAATTGTATAGTCAGTATTTGGTCATAGGTCAGAGATGAACTAGAGCAACTACTGGATGATGATGATGATATGGCTGACCTTTACTTGTCAAGAAAGCTGGCTGGTCCACCTTCCCCAGTAAGCGGTTCAGGTGGTCCCAATTGGTTCTCTGCCTCCCCTACCATTGGTTCAAAAATTTCTCGAGCAAGCAGAGCAAGTGTGGCAACAGTTCGTGGAGATGAGAATGATGTTGAGGAGCTTGAAATGTTACTAGAGGTTATTAGTGGTTTCCTATGTATTTTCTATGTTAATCTGTGTGTAATGGTTTTAGAATCTAATGTCTAACTTGTTTTTAGCATATACTTGCAGGCTTACTTTATGCAGATTGATAGTACTTTGAACAAATTGACCACAGTATGTGCTTTATGTTCTCTCTCTCTCTCTCTCTCTCTCTTCATTAGAACCTGCCTTGCTAGGAGATAATGCGGTCTTTCCTATTGAAATTGGTTAATATTGTCATATGCAGTTGCGGGAGTATATCGATGACACAGAGGATTATATTAATATTCAGGTACGCAAAGCTCAAGATTTATTGGTTAAAATTTTCTTCTGAGTATGCATGCTCAGTTTCTGACATGAAATGTTTGGAAATATTCTGCAGCTTGATAATCATCGAAATCAGTTGATTCAGGTATTCACCATTTTTCTTTTTAACCTTTATGTTTTTCTCTTCAAGATATGGGTAGTTTAACATTTTCATCTTCTCTTTCAGTTAGAGCTCTTTCTGAGCTCAGGAACTGTGTGCTTATCCGTATACTCTTTGGTGGCTGGAATATTTGGCATGAATATTCCATATACATGGAATGATAACCATGGATTCATGTTTAAGTGGGTAAGCGAAGATACTTAAACTAAGTGGTTTAGTTGCCACTTACTGGCATGTACTGAACAGTGATCCTTCTCTGCTTTGGGCATTGCTAGGTGGTGATCATAACAGGAGTTGTCTGTGCATTGTTGTTTGTGTTGATTATGTCCTATGCTCGCTCCAAAGGTCTGGTCGGATCTTGAATTATTCATTAGATCCCGTATCATCATTGGGAAAGAACTTGTCAGGGTTCTTTGTTGGAAGGTCCCCGAGCCCTATTGAGCGTCGTGTTAACTTAAGATACTACCCTGAAGCTACCTGCCTTGTAGTCAGTGGTGATAAGCTCACTATCTGGTGTACAAGCATTAAATGCCAGGAATTGAATGGGATGAAGAGGTCTGCAGGTTGTTGGCAAGTTCACAGTCAAAAGGCAAAGAACTATATCTTTCAGGCACTTAACCTGAAACATGGGAAACTGTAAACAGTTTACTGAGCAAGATATGTCAAAACTTATATTCAGTATATTGATTCATAGATGTTTTTTGGTTTTATATCACCAATCCTTATCCATATCATTCTTTAGGAATCACAAAAGAAAATTAAACTGTTGATGCTTAAATGTTACTAGTGCTTAACAGTTTATTATACATATATATTCTGTATTATGTACGAACGTGTATCAGCTGAAAAATGCTTTATTTTTTTCAGCGATATTTTTATAAATATTATATTTATAATGATATTTTTACAAGTGCTTATGGCAACTAATTAATTTTTAATGATCAATTATAAAGTTATTATATAATTCGATGAATTAAAAAAGTAATTATGTGCACCATAACCATTTAAATTGTCCTTACTATATACTTTTATAAAAGAGTTATCAAGTAGCTAAGATTTCATAATAATTAGATATAAATGCTATGGAATTAAATTTAAATAGGTGGTCCTCATTTCGATTGCCTGTTTACTAGCCTCGTAAGAACAACAGGGGGGGGAGAAAAAAGAAGCAAAGGAAGAAGCTACATGAAGAAAAAGAAAGCCACATTGTTATATACAAGTTAAAAGCTGTTCATATTATATAAAGGCAAGTTTCTGGCAATCACAACTCAATGGACAACAACTAAGCCGATATAGGAGAAAATTGGAAGAAGCCATCATGGCCAGAATTGAAAAAAAGAAGGAAAACCCTTTATCCCACTCAGAAATGCGTCGAATTTTTTGTAAGACAGCTATAAAAACACTAGATTGATCACAATGTACAAGAACTTCTCCTTGTCAAGGGTGCAAGGACAAGGAGCCTTTGAAAAGGATGCGGAGTATATACAGTATTCCATCAACTCTTTACTGCCAGGGTCTGCAAATGCTCCAAGAAATCTTGCAAGCTCAGGTCGTCGGTGAGAATGATTTCTGACCCCTCCGTGTACTTCGAATTCTGAGTAACTGAAGGGTTCAGTTTAGCAAGAAGAAATCTGGCCTGACTACTGTGCTGGTCACATTTTATCAGTTTAGGCACTGGAATTCTTTCAGTTACCAAATGCTCTGCATCTAGTTCCGGGGCCTCCAACAATTTTCTTAGATTTTCATGTTTGGGATCTTTCTGATAACCAAGTTTCCTCCACTGAGCAATTTTAGAACCATAATGTATTACCACACAGAAGTAAGAGTCGAACAATAAAATCACTTCGGGGGAGATGGATCGAACATCAAGGAGGACAGGAACAGGAGGCCCTTCAAAGGAATACTGAAAAAGTGTTGGCTGAATCATAATGAGAGAACCCACCACTCCCTCACGATTCAGCATCAGGTGGAAAAAGGCAGTTTCATCAGGAGAGCTGTTGAAAACATCAATAAACTGGGACCTCCTCAAATAGTACATGAACTGAGGAAATAGAGAAAAGTTTGATGAAAGACGGAAGGAGGAAGGATCTTCTTCAATATAGTCTCCAAACTTGGAAGCAAAACAAATAAGGTTATCATCCAGCCATCTGATGACATCTCGTGCATAACATGTTTCTGCTCGATGTATGGCAAGCCGAGCCATAACTGAAGCTGCTGCTTCCTGATCAAAACCAGCAGTGACTTCTGGCGACTTGTTCCCAACCCATCTTCTTGCAGCAGTTGTGACCCGTTTGCGGATTCCCATGTTTCCAAAACGATAACGTGTTACAAATTGTATAAAAAATGCAGAACCCGGATTGGCCTTCACATCACTTACTTCAAAGAAGAAAGCTATGCATGTTTTATTAGTTAACGTACCCAACTTCCATATATAAGTGCCACCCTCCCCTGTCTCACGATCACTCACTAAATCATTCTTCTTCCGAAGAGAAATACAAGGTCCAAGTGCTCCACAGATTTTTACGTCTCTAGTAGTCACAAGCTCAATAGTTGCATCAAAATACATCTTCAAATTCCCATCTTCATCACGACTAAAGATGTGCCGCAAGCATTTTCTGAATTGCTCAGACTCGAATAACTCCCCTAACATCATGAAACCACCTGATTTCTCAACAGCAACTCTGAGCTCTGCAGCTCCAACTTGATCTAGAGAGCAAGCAAATAAATCAAGAACAACAGATGCATCAGATAATCTCTGTGACACCCTTTTGTAGAAGTTGCAAGATTTTGTATATAATGGCGTATATCCATTGACAAGGTCCCTGTGTGTTCTGATGGAATCACTGAGATCCGACTGCACTATAGTTCCAGGGCCCAGAGTGGCAGGTCCAGATGTGAAGACCATAATCCGCGAGCCTGTGTTCACTGATGATCCTTCCAGCAGTCCAAGCGCAACTGAGATTGCTGCTCCAGTGCATCTCTGAGGACGATGGCCGGTGACAAGTGGTGCCAAAGCACACATCTCTTCAATAGCAGTGGTGATATTAAATTCACATTCACAAATAGGTAGCAAAAACCCTTGCTTTTGGACAACTGCCATTCTTCCAACTTGCTGTTTGCTGCTGTGTATGCCTAGGAACATTTGAATCTGCAATTTTAAGGGAAAGCCTAAATATGTTTAACTACAAAATACCATCATTGCCGTCATGATCATCATTATCTCGGTATAAAGAGCAAGGCACTAATGAGGATAATGACATTAATGCAAGAAAAATCACTAAAAGGGCCTTGGCCATTATGAATGTTAATGTTAAAATTAAACTCTTAAAAGTTCAAATGGCTGGGATGCACCAATTAGCAACTTAACACCAAAATTTGATATTGCAATGGGACATTAAGCTAATGTTAAAGAACTACCTGCTCTGAAGAAACTTCACGTTCACCATGAAACACAACAACCTTAGAACACTCCGAGAAACCCAAGTCATAAACCCTAACCATAGAATCAAACACAACCAACCCCACCAACGCATTCTGAGGCAACTGCTCGACAACAAACAACAACTCATTCTTCACGGCCACCAGCTCCTCCACGGTCGTACAAACATCCACCACAAACACAAACGCCGGCGCCAACCCCCTCACCTCCCCAACACCACTCACTCTCGGGGACCCTAATGAAGCCATGGACGATAGCGATCCACTGGAGGAAGACAATGCATTTGCCCAACCAAAACTCGGATGCGAACTACTGCTGAATTTCATATCGATCTTATCGATTTTATACTCCACCGTACTATAAGTCGGGAAAAGCTCAGCCGGAAGATTGGTTTCGCCAATACCGGAATAAGAAATCGGAAAAGCGTTTTTCCGATAACAGAACGGACAGCACCAAATGCGAGACTGATAGTCTACTCTTGCGTAGGGATTGAGTACGGCACCACAGGCAATGCATGTTAAGGGCTCGTAAGGAAGAACAGGAAGCTCTGTAGATTGCATCAACGGCGTGCACATGATGCTTAGTGGGATTACAAGGGACGACACTTGGGTTTTCGTGGTGGGCCACGCGTTCCACGACCATCGTAGGCCCTCGATCGCCTCCAACTCCACAAAATCCATTTCTGGTTCCGGATTCGATCTGGGTTTTATCGGGTTTTCTCAGGAGAGGTTCCGAAGGGAAACGAATCGGGTATGTCGAGAACACTAAGCAACATGAGGGCAAAGGGTTATTCTGGCACGGTGTTTGGTTAGTGGGAAAGTGGGAAAGTGAAGGAAAAATGAAAAACCCCTCCGATTAGTACAATCCAACGCCAAGGTATGAGATTTTAAGGCATCTTTACACACTTAGATGACATAATTTTCGGTGAATACGAGGGAAGAATTGGCGGTAGGCGATAGAAAGACTTTGTTTCCTCACAAAATACTTTGGTTGGTTTATTCTACTAGTGTTTTCGTCAATAAAGCCTTTTTCTGTAAATTTGAGAAAAACTTTTTTAAAAAATTAGTGGAGTATTTAATTATTATTTAAAAAATATATTTTTTTAAAGAACTTTATAGCTGATTATTTGGCAATATAAAAATAAAAATATTTTTAATTTTATTTATATTTTATTTTGTAATAAAATTATTTATGCATATAAATATTATTTAAATTATATTAAATATAATATATTAATTAATATATAATTTTAAATCATATAAAACATACATGAAAATATATCTAACTAAATCTTTTATATGGATTATAAAATAAATATTAGAACAAATAAAAAGTTAAATAATATTATATATATCCCAAAATAAATATTTAAGTTGAGTAAATAGTTAAATACATAATAAACAGAAAGATATATTTGTGGGTAATGTAGAAATTATATGTAAAACATAAGGGCAAAAAAGACTAAAATATAAACTCATTAATTGATTTGAAAATTCTATCAAAAAAAATCGTTTAAGAGACTTTTTTTAGAAGCTCTAAATTTGAGTTTTAAAAAAAATTATATTTTGGCTATCAAAAAAGTCATATCTATTAAATAAGTACTTTTTATTTTACAACAAAATATCCATTTTTCTTTTTAAAAAAAGGCTTTTATGGTAAAGAAAAGTGCTTATGGACCTCCCAAAAGCTCATCCAAGTATCTGTTTGGATGTGCTTATATTAGTAGAACTTTTATCAGTAGAACTTTTGTCAGTAAAGCTTTTCTAAAAAAACTTTTTTAAGAAGTCAGTTGACTATTTGGCTGTCATTTAAAAGAGCTTTTTTGAAAGAGTTTCATATAGTAGACTGTTTGGCAACATAAAAATAAAATGCATTTTAAATTTTAACTATATTTTATTTTGTAAAAAAATTATTTACGCATATAAATTTTATTTAAAATATATTAAACAATATGCAAAGCATAATATATCAATTGTTATATGTTTTTAAACCATACGAAACATAAATAAAAATATATCTAACAAAATCTTTTATATGGATTATAACATAAGTAAAACTAATATAAAAAATAAATATTAAAACATATTTAAAAAGTCAAATAATATTATATAAATCTCAAAATAAACGTAAAGATGTATTTGTAGATATTGTGAAAATTATGTGTAAAACATAAGGGCAAAAGGTACTAAAAAATAGGCTCATTAATTGGTTTGAAAAATCTACCTGAAAAGTGTTTTTTTGAAAAGCTTCAGATTTGAGCTTCTTAAAAAATTGTATTTTAGTTGCCAAAAAAACTATATATACTAGAAAAGTGCTTTTTCATTTTACAATCAAATACTCATTTAAAAAAAAGCTTTTTAAGTGAAAAAAGTAATTGTTAACCCTTCAAAAGCTCAACCAAACAGGCACAAAGTAAGGTAACTGAACACTAGCAACTCAATTCAACCTTAAAATAGGTATTTCCTATAAAAGTAGAGTAAATCCACGAAATTTACTTAGCCAACATAATAGAATTGACAACAATAAGAAGGGAAAGATGCACACAACTTTATAGCAAAATTGTCAACCTTTCTATTACTCATAATTGATATAAATGATACAAAGCTTCAACTCTCTCTAATGAATGAAGTCTTGCTCAAATGAGTTATTTATAAGTTTTAGGAAACTTGTTGGGTCAAAATATAAGAAAGTAGTCTTAAGGCCACTAAGCTACTAAATTAGTTAGTGGTTGACATCCCCAACTACTTTAGGCACTACTTTAGTGGGTAGTTTTATA
>JANSVB020000473.1:0-19666 GCA_025504935.2 Erythroxylum haughtii
AAATTTTAACTATCAAAAGTTAATTGTACCCTTTAATTGAGGTTCCTAGATAGCTACTTTTAGGAATATTGTTTGTTCTTATAATTGTTTTATGTAGCTATAGGTTATAAATAAAATGTTGATCTTAAACGAAAATAAAAATAAAAAGAATTGCATAAATTTTTAATAGATAATTAAACAGTACAAATGAATATAATTTCTCTAAAATTTAAATTCTTATAAGAATATTCAACGAAATACTAAGATATATAATATTCCTATCTTTTTTTTTTAAATCGTGTCTTTATGAGTCATTTTATACATAAACAACTAATTTTATCAAATATCTCTAACAAACAGCTAATACAATCCGTTGATCAAATTAACTGATATAATCAATTATCAGCTAATAATTAATAGAATCAACTAACAACTAATGCAATCAACTTATTGTCAATCGAAACAAAAGTTACCGGGAAAAAAATGGATTCTTGAATAAGAGAGCTCATAAAGATTTAAAACTGAAAAGAAAAAGAAAGGAAGTCACTGATACTAAAATGGACCGTAATTGTGTAGTTCCTATAAAGTATAAATGTATTAAAATTATAAATCGGAGAGGCCCGTGACAAACATAAACGTCAAGTTTGCTTTTAAGCAAACTTCTGCTAAGCGTCTTCTGAAATTTCGAAGAAGAAACAGTTATTTCCTTATATTACCAGCTCCAATTTCCAAGCAAAAGCAAAGAGCCTCAGCTTTTTTTGTATGCTTGCTTATTAGATGTCTAACAATTAAGAGTATTTTAATTCTAATTAATAAATTTATGCTCCTTATAAGGTGAACCAACCAAGAGGAGAAGAATTATCTACCACAAATTATATATGATTCATTTAAAATTCATAATATTAATCAATTTGAAGAATAAGAAGTATTAAATGTATTAATATTAGTTGATTCAAACATATCATTTAGTTTTTAATTAAGTAATTTATTTAGATTATTTAATTTATAAAATATTTATATATATTTCACAATTATTAACTATATACATGGTTTTTAAGATTTAAGATTTAGGATTTTATGGTTTAAGGTTTAAAGTTTAGATATAAGGTCTTGAAATATAGAATCATCAATGTAGACCAGAGCATTAGAGAGAATGAGCTCATAGATTTCAGTAATTGCTAGTTGAAATAGTGAAGGGGCAATTTTAAGCCCAGATAATATTACTACTGTCCATTGGTATCGGGCATTGGTACTTCTTCTTCTTACTATCATTGGGTATCCTTTGTATGTGAAAAAAACAAGTCATTTTCACCAATTACAAAGACTCCTCTTAAGAAAATGGATGACATTGTTCTCATTGTCCCAAAGAGTTTGTTTTACTATCTCCACGTTATTCTCACAACTCTTAAAAGTCCGTCCAATAATGCAAAGTTGGCAGAAATGTTGTTTTGTATTTTTTCAGGAGCTCAATTCTTAAATGTCAAAATCCTGCTTTTAAACTAAACTTAGAGAAGATCATAACTTATTTGAGAAATGAGACTTGTGTATTGATCTTTGTTGTATTTGCATACAAAGGATACTCCCTGATAGGAAGAAGAAGAGGGATTGAATTTTTTTTTTTTTTTTACGAAGTGTCTTAGAAGGGTCTTAATTATAAAAAGACACTTTTAAGTCATCCATACTCAGACTAGAGAGATTGAAATTTTAAGCAAAGGAAAAAGTGACCGAATTGATTTACGAGGACTTGAGAGAAAGCCCGTAAGAATCAGACGAGGAGGATTATCCAATCTGACATTGAAATTAGGGGCAATGTTGCGGATGACATTTTCATTATTAAACTATAAAATAATAAAACTATTCTATTTATTGTTTAAAACAAAAATTAAATTAATAATAGGATGTGAAAGAATATATATATATATAATATTAATGTGATTGGACAAGAGACAGGTTCGGTGAAAGGACTCGAGAGAAATAATTGAAGAAAAAGTTGAGAAGGTGCACGAGTGAAATGGGGCCTTATGTGAGTTGGTGGGCGCGTGAATGTTAGCGACATGTAACTCTGTACGTGTCGCTATACCAGTGGACACGCCAATCCTCATGCCCATCGTTTCACCACGCTCTCGCTGTCACTCCACGTCCGCTAGTACATTGGAAATTGGATGCTCTTACCATGATGTTTTTATCTAAATAACAGTTAGAAAATAATCCTTAAAGTGTACGTTTCAGATATATTTTGTACTAATTATTATTTTTTGCTCCAAAATAATATTATTTTATGCATAAAATGATATGATTTTGAGATAAAAATTTGATGCCAAAGTTTACTCTATAATGGATTCTTACGTAAATCCTATAGATCATTTTTGACTGAACCAAAATGAGACTTTGGAATTACTCCACCTATAAATCTTGGAGTTCCCAAAGTTCTGCTTTAAATACTCGAAGAGAATATATATAATAACGATATGAATCATATTAAAGTGGTAAGAACATAAGTATTGTTGTAAACTTGTAAGTAATCATTTAAGAATATTAAATTTTAATTATTCCATTAAAAATAATTAGTAGAGAATGATAAATAAGTTATATTTTATAATGCATTTCCACCATTGAATAATTACATGAATTAACAATTTAGTCATATTTTATAATTTTATAGTAACATATAAATTTTCAGACATTTTAATAACACACACATATATAATATGCTTTTTATGAACATGATTAGGATGATAAAATTTTAAATTATATTTACAATTCTATTTAAAATGACATTCGAAAGTGTGGTTAAATTAAGCTTTTATAAATTAATACCTCTTTTGAGCACTTTAACAGACAATAAACAGATATAATTTTCAACTATAATCGATTTCATGAAATTTAACCAGAGCACTCAAAATAATAAAAGAAAGTAAGAAAAAATAGAAAAACTAAGTTTTTATAACTTACTTCCTCTAAATACTTTCTTGAAACTTTGAAGTTAAATAAACATCAAAAGAGAACCCACTATACTTTTCAATTCAATAACCTAGTCTCGAACTATCAATAATAGGTATAAGTTTTACAACTCATCAATCTCATTCTCGTTAAAACTTTGAGGAAGAACCTCTTACAATTCCATGGGGGTTTTAGATAATACCAATGTATTTCATTTTTTTAGAGACACCTCTCTTGTTAAAGTATATTATCCAAATATTAAAGTTTCATCCACACTTAATAAATAATTATCACTTTTTTTAAAATAAATAAATAAATAAATATCACTTACGAGCTAGATACATTGAATTATAAGCGTTGAATTTGAATTATTAACAAATAAGTATTTTGTTGATTATTACTAACACCCAACAATTTATTTAATTAAAGCCTAATCCTTAATAATTACAAAATTTACCTATTTTAAGAAGAAAAAAAAAACAAAGAAAGAAAGAGACCATGTTAAATGAATAGATTGGTCTCGAGAAATGTATGTAATTTTTTATTTTCTTTTTTTTATTTATTTATAATAAATAGGGATCGAATAACTGAGGAGCTGAACATATCCATATGCCATCTCCAGTCACTCTCCGCATGTAATGTAAAGTGGAAACCCCGCGTCTCTCTAAGCCCACCAAATTATATAATTAAAAACCCAAAATTCTTGTCCCACATGGCCATGCCATGCCCATACCCAACAGTCATGCAGACCTCACTACCCACATGGGTATGCTTCCCATACCAGGCAACTAACGCCCCTGATTTCACTCCTCAAACCCATCTTGACCGTTCCTCCATGAAAGTCTGCCATATGGGCGGCTGTGCCTTGTCCCACTCTTGTCCCCTAAGTGCATTAACATGTTGCCTCTATTGTGCTGCTATAGCCACCGACACCTTAGCTTGCCTTTGTCCTTAATTCATGCATTCATACTCTTTTAAGAATCCGCATTCCCCCTTTTATATATAGAAATAGAAAGGGTCTCTACAGAACACTCGCCTCTTTCTTTTGTATTCGTACATCTCTGTATCTCTTCAAAACTTTCTCTAAATTCAGGACCAATCTCTTCCCGGGGGATCTTCTATTTCTGGGTTTGGTTTAGAACATTGTTATTGCGATATGGAAGGTGCTGCTGCATACGAGAACGATCTAAACCTCAAGGCAACGGAGCTTAGACTAGGGTTGCCAGGTACGGACGGAAATGAAGAACAGGCGTTTTCTACCGTTAGAAACAATAAGCGGCCGTTGCCAGCTGATGAAAATGGACCAAAGGGTAAATCTGATGCTCAACACGTCGACCATGAAACACTGCCTGCTCCCAAGTAAGTCTTACGCAGTTTTTTTTCCTTTATTTTTGTTGTCAACAATTTTGGGATTATCTAAAATACTCAAATACTTGTTATAATCAGGGCACAGCTTGTGGGTTGGCCTCCAGTTCGATCGTACAGGAAAAATAACCTGCAACCGAAGAAGGTGGAACCTGATGCGTCTGGGATTTACGTGAAAGTAAGTATGGATGGTGCTCCATACCTAAGAAAGATAGACCTTAAGGTTTATAAGGGATATCCGGAGCTCCTAAAGGCCCTGGAGAACATGTTCAAGTTCACGATAGGTAATAATTAGTTGATATCGACAAGTATGTCTTATTATCTGTCTTTTGCTTGCCTCTGTGGTACTTGATGCTACGGTGGTCCTAAAGATCTTGTTTTGGAACTTTGCCAGGTGAGTACTCAGAGAGTGAAGGTTACAAAGGATCAGAATATGTTCCTACTTATGAGGACAAAGATGGTGACTGGATGCTTGTTGGAGATGTTCCATGGGAGTAAGTTTCTTCCATGTCCATAGCTTCAATTCTCTAAAAAACTCATATATCTGTATTATCCAAAAATTTTAAAACATATTTCTCTGTAGTACTTACGAGGGTTTCACATATTTTTGCAGTATGTTTATGTCATCTTGCAAGAGGCTGAGAATCATGAAAGGATCAGAAGCAAGAGGTCTGGGTTGTGGAGTATGAGTAGAGCCCATAAACCATAACCAACCTCTGGATTCACAGGACATTGTTACCAGAGAATATAACTATCCCGAGAAGAGACGGTTTCTGCTTGCATGGGTTCTCCAAGGAAAAATCCAAATTTGTGTCAGGGTCTCACTATAATCGCGCCGCGAAGTTTCAAACATGAAACAGATCGATGAATCTACAGTTCGTGTTGGTTCAGGCATCATCCATGTGGTGTTCCGTTTTGACGGTCCTCGTGATCGAATTAAACAGAAATTCGCATGCAGGAAGTGATTGCTTCAAATACTGTGACTGTAAATGGAAATGGTGAAAGAAAAAAAAAACTCACCAAAATTATGTTTTTGCAGTATCCATATATGTATAAATTCACAAAGTTATATACAGTGTGCATCTGGAAGTTTTCTATGAATTACATAGTCAGTAGTTTGGTGACCAAAAAAGCTGTTCATGACCAGTAAAGTTCTTGTTTAGAATATGATGAAACAAAGATGAAAGTCAAATTTCCCTTGGGCTGGCTGTGTTCTTAAACCATCTAAAAGAACAGTAGGAAATAAATATCTAAAAAGTGGTTGGAATATTGCTTTTGATTGATTTGAAGAAATGAATTTGGAGTTAAGGGTTTTTAAATTGTTTGATTTCTCAAGATCAAAAGCTTTATTATGTATTGAAGATTCTTCTCACATTCACTACATCATGATTGATCATTTAGAATATAAATCTCAAGACACTATCTAATTCACGTGCTTTGAAATATACGTATTTGAAAAGATACATAGAATATATACTAACCTATAAAATCGGTGCAAGGGCCTTAAACATAAGCATTGAATTCTGACTTTGTCTCTAAATTGAGGTCCTGTTTTCCAGAGATGAAATATGAAATTGGTTGATCTAGGCATGATTGACGCTAATTTATTTTAAGAGCACATATCATATAGTAATTTTAATTGATGCTATACCTATTAATTATTAGTCCAAACATGGTAAAATATTTAGATACCATTCTATCTACAATATTAAAAATGCTTTAAGACCAGATTTTTTATGCCATAATCCTGTATCAATCCTATTCTATACGATCCCATCCACATAAATATGTGAAACCCAGAAAAATATGTGATGGGATCGTATAAATCAGAATTAGTATAGGATTATGGGTACAAAGAATTTGACCCTAATAATTTAACCCTATATTTGATCCATGTATTTCTTAAATCTAACCATATATATAGATGGAGAAGAGTTGAATCCATTAATGACTTAATTAATCAAGCCGGCGATTCATTATCATCAAGTCACCGCAATTATTAATATATTTGAGTTTAATAATCAATTTCTAAAAGATTAAAGTAAATGCTAAATAGATCCTCTACAATTAGGTACAAGTGATAAGGTTTGAAGTATATAATATAAGGCCTATTATTTCATAGACCTATTTTATAATTCAAAATAAAATACCAAATAAAAAATTAGGCAACAAAGTATCCTTCTAATGTTCCAAATTTAGTAGGAGGGTGTTATATACCTTATTCTCTAAATTATCTATATATCAAAAAATTGTAATTTAAACTAATGTTTTAAAAATTGAATCAGTTAAACCGACTTAATTGTAAAAATCTTGAATCAAACAAATTTTCTATTTAATTTTTAATTTTTTAATTTGATAATTATCGTTATTAAAAATTGATTCGTTTGTTAATTAATTAGCTAAAATTTGAAAACTAATTAGTTTTGATAAACTAAAGTAAACCAATAAATTTTGTATTTAACAATCTCTAAAATTTAAATTTCTCGATAAATAAAGGTATTTTTAAATTATTTTTAAAATTTTTAATTTTATTTAATTTTTAACTAATTTTATAATAATATAATATTAATCAAATAACTTTACTCTATTTGTGAAAACACAATGGTAACGGAGTTCGACTTTACTTGTGTATACAGCAATGGTAAATACTCAGTGGTAATGCTTTGTCGCTGCTCAGGTCCCACCCGTCATGAGCGGAGAATAGTTTGGGGTAATAAATACTTATTAAAGTTGCCAGCGACAGTTCGAACTCAAGCAAGATACCTCGAAATTTAACCCAAAGAAAGAAAAAAAGAAGTCTCATGGAGGTCAGGAGTTCTGGTGAGTGGACGAGGATTAGGAATTTAGGACGCTCGGGAAATCTAAAAGTGGAGAAAAAGTTGTTCAATGTATCTATGCTGAGCACGAAGAAACCAGAAAGTGGTTTAGTTTGGTTTCGGATGCGTATTCCTTTTACCAATTTGTTTTCAGGTTTCAGTTGTTTTCACAGACAACTCAATACAGTCGACGCTGACAAGAACAATTATAGGTGTTGGTAATGGTGAAGACCAGGAAGATGCTCTTGTGACATGACATTATGACACGTGATTAACTAACAGTGGTGGTCAATTTGTCAGAGGTAACAACCCAACTGTGTCTTTGTCTAATGCTTCGAAAACATGATCTAGAAACAATCATGTTAAATTAGATACCCTGCAAAGTGGCCATTATCAGAATCCAATGCCACGGAAAAATGAAAAGCAAATGGTAAGTTGATATGATTATAAATGTTAGGCGTTAGTATGAAAATCTGGTTCAAATGAGATCGGATCTATATTAGTCAAAAAGTTGAACTTTATTAATTCGATTACTAATTCTAATTAATATTTTATCAATATAGGTTTACATAATAACATATTTTTGAGTTAGAAGTCATTTAAACATGAATTCAGATTAAAGTTAGGAGTCATTTTCTGATTTAAATATTGATAAATATCTTAAAAACCAAAATAAGCCTTATGCGCAACAAAGAATTGGCTATCTTCTTAACACCCTCGAGACAAATACTTCTTGAAGTAGGAACAGATATAGATACACATGGGGCTCTATAAAGCTGGGACTTTTCCAGGATATAGCTATCTAGCCTTGCCTAAACATGTTATAAAACAAAGCTCTGTGTGTGCAAATTGTGTTTAACTTAATTAATTCCTACTTGCTTAAACAAAATCTTATCGAGCAAAGAGAAAATTTTTGGGACACAGTAAACATTGTTTGCTTATGAGCAAAAGCGATGAGTTGGAAACCACAGGCAGACCACCAAAAGCTGTTTATGGATGAATACGCATAGTAGGAGTATCCAACGAACCCAATATTCAACATGAACTATGAAAAACTTGTAGGCTTTTTAATTTGTTTCTCGAGCGCATGAACTTTATGCAAATCCCTGTAACCCTTTTCGTCTGAGTAAAGTGCAGATACAGTAATGTATGTCATTCAGATGTTTAGATTCATTGAATGCGATTACATTTACGATGTAACTTTTCTGTAAGACTATTCTTTTGTAGGTGACAGGAGTGTTGAAAAGAAACGCCGGTTAATCATTATTGTCATCTCTGTCGAGCAATTATGATGGTTGATTTTACTTTTTCAGAATGAAATTCAGTCAAGAACATAATCTAAACTCTTGGTTTAAGTCCTCAAAGCAAGTGGATTTTTTAAAATATTCGTATAATTTTGGGGTTATTATTATTTTGATCTATAAATTATTGATCAGTGATTAAAGATTAAAATGCGTTGATAATTTGGTATTCTAGTGTCCTAGAAATTAGAATTTTTGTTTATCAATTTACGAGTATAAGTGTCCATATGTAACGTAAAATAAATAATTAAAATATTCAATTGGTACAGTAAGATCAAAGTCGATTTTTTTTTCGATTTTTAACTTTTTAATTTAACTTATTTTTAATAATTTTTGTTATTAAAAATTAATTTTTAATTTTCATAAATTAATAAATTCTTATAAACTAACATTAATTAATTAAAATTTATTTAATATTTTAATTAAAATTTAAATTATTCGATAATAAAAATATTTTTTTCAATCATATTTTAAAATATTTACAGGCCGAATTGGACTCAATTATATTTGTGGATTGAATCAAATTCGATTTACATTATTTGAAATAAATCTATAAATATTAGAATTGAATTCAATCACATTGTTTGGAACACAATAAAAATGAATTCTACTACTTTATATAACTTTTTTATCCTTAACTAAAAATAGTATGTAATCAATATGTATATTTTATGGTAATTTTTATATTTATGAAGTGTATATTTGAATTTTTTTAATGCTTTGAAAAAAATTGGCTCTTCAAGAATTCAATTCACATTATTTGAGATGTGAATTGAATTCATAAAGAAAATAAAATTTGGTTGAATTCAAGTTCTCTTTTTTTTAGCATTTCAAACGTATAAATTAAATTCGATTACATAAAATTAATGAATTGAATCTAATTCATTTGTTTCCAAACAACCTGTTAATTTTATTCAATATTTAATTAATTTAATAATAGTGAACTTTTTAAATTTTAAACATTATTTTATTGATTTAATTTTCGATATTGTTAAAACATTGCAGAAAGTACTCTACTCATTATTTATTCATACAATTCAGCATGTCCTACCACACAACTTCATCAGTAACTTGACATGAAACTATAATGATGGTATCAGGTGGAGAGGAAGAAGATGAAGCAGAAAGTTCGTCTGTCAAATAAATACAGTTCCTGTCATCATATCACAACATATGAGACGAAGTAAATGAGAATGGAAAAGAAGTTATTGCAAACAAATATTTCCAATAAAAAAAATAGCTTAAAGATATAAGGTTATCGTATGAAGAAATCTTAGGCCATTGTATAGAGTATGTACCAATTCTGAAGCACACCACCTTCCCTTCATATCAGGTGAGACATGAACCACATCCTGGCAACTTTTCAACAATGATCAACCATCTTCCTAACCTTTGATGTTGAAAGCTTACAAAATGAAGTTGACTTTAAGAATTCACTGCAACGTTACGGACAGAATCCTTTCGAAAATATGTTAAAAGTATGAGGACCTAGAAGCAAAAAAGTGCTGTGGTTCCTGTGTCCTGCCTCCACAGGATTCCAGTACTGCTTGCTTACATTTCTTTTCTTCCCTCAAGCTTGAACGCTGACTTTAGCAACAATCGCCGGATGGCTCAAGCATTGAAAAATGGAAGTCCCAAAAGAAGAAAAGATTAGCCCTCAATTAGAAGGCAGACGGATTACCTTATCAGAAAGTTTTCCTCGTCCACGTCACATTATATCTGATCTTTGGCAAAAGCCACAACAATTTGTAAACATCAGACACCTTGTATTTTCATGGAGGACGAAGACTCTGGTCACAAAGCATCTAGACACACCTGGAAGGCCTTTCTCATTGTCAGTATGTATCACCCTCCCTGAATTGATTGTTGAACATTTTCACCGTGATTACTGGAGTTAGAGGACACAGAATCATCAGCAGTTTGATGATTCGAAACAACCAATACCGAATGGCTCTTAACCACATCCTGTCTTGGGCGAGAAGACTCAACCTCCTGAGACGTATCAGTTGAGTCCGAGTACAATAAGCCATACTTTTGCCCATGGGTTAACCCAGGACAAGCACCCTATAAAAGAAACGAGAATTATTAATTAAAAGCAGCAAATCTGACAGAATTAATTAGTAATCTACCAGATACAAAACCTTTTACTTTCAGTTTTTGGTTAATTTAGTGCATGTCAGATCGATAACCATGTCCAGGCTACAAATATGCCAATATGCAACTGTTTTCAGTAAATAGCTGTCCTTCAAAACATTTTGTAGAATCTACATAGACATGCTAACACCCTATCACACTGGAAAAGTGTCTTAATGCAAAAGAGAAGAGGGAGAGAGAAAACACATAAACAATAAGAAGATTTAGGTCCATATGGAATTTATAGACAATCAAATTAACACCAACCTTCATCAATCCTGATGTGGAAGTTGACTCAAGAAATATGGAACCAGAATGAATTAAACCCCCATAAACTGTGCTGGCATTAATTTCAGAGGGATTTATTGGGCCATCTGATCTATGAGACTCTAGTTCCATATCACTACTTCTACAGTAGGCACCAAAATATGAACAATGTTCCTTTACAAGAGATATTTGAGGTGTTGCTGGCAGCAAGTGGCCTTCAGTGTTAAAGATATACCTGAAATCATATTAATATTCACATTAATGAGCAATAAGCAGGAAAATGAACAAGTGAGTAAATAATCACTATTCAAGCACAAATTCTGTACCTGTATGGTCCATTTTCTACGAGGTTATCAGGACCACTAGCCAAGTCAAAAAGAAGCCAAAGATACTTCACCTAACAAGGTTTCAAGAAAACTGGTTGGTTACAATGAATCATGAATGTGATAAAAATGAATCAAGAATGTTATACAGATAGGAAAATTTTTTATAGCAATACAGCCGAATTTTTGTGGCAGACTACCTACTAATGTAAGCACTCGTTTACGAAACAGATGTCTGTTCGGTTTGACTACTAACAAATTGGACTGGTCAATTTCTTCATGCAAAATAATTTCTAATCTGACACTGTTCAGAATCCCAACCTTGCCCAAAAATTCTTTTATAAATGGAAAGACCAGAAGTTATATAAACTCCCCAGCGCTATTTCAAATGGCTATTGGTCTTGTAAGTGCAAAGAAGTGGAGAGAATCAAATATAAGTCTGGACCCTGGAGTGTTTGGTAATCGATACCTACTGTTTCAGCAAGGAAAAAGCTCTCCATATGATCTTCTCTCTTATGAAATTCTACATCTGTTATATGACAATAACCACAAGGACATCGAGCCCCATATTGCAAGCTAGCGACCATGTCCCTTCCAGCATCAAGATACCTACAGCCAAAAATTTTTTGCATTAGCCAAGGAATAAAGTTAAACAACAATAAATTATAAGGAAACTAGGCTGTGGGTGCAGAGAAAAAGATGGGCTTTTTATTTGGTCGCATTCACTATTCAGAAATAATATTTTGATTCCAAATTAACATTTCATGAAAAAGATGTTTTGAGGTGTTCCAAAATTTTTTCAATTCGTAATTGCTATTTCTCAAGGTTCCATTTTCTGGAGCATTTTATGAAAAGTGGTTTCGTCATCCTCTTTTTCACAGTGAAATTTGTCAAGGTAATTATCATATGTAGAAAAATTCACAATCTTCACGATATTTAACTAAAAGATAAAAGCAGAAAGAAAATAAATATGGACTTGAGCAATTTTGTGGAGACCTGGGATCTCTGGTAGCTTTGTAAAGCCAATATGTGCTTTCTATCAACTCTGGACGCAAAGGATAACTCTTCTGTCCATGCTGCAGAACAGGAAATGCTAGCGAGATCAGAAATACTATTGAGAAACAAATTATTATTACAAGTTGTAGAATTACATATTGAAAGAAGGATAAAGATAGATTATCATCCAGGTCCTTAACCAAATAGCTATTTATTAGCCCACAGAATCACCCTAATACAAGATGCTACAATCCTTAAAAGTCCATGGCACACAAACTTTCTGGCTCTAGGAGATGAGGGAATATTTCAAGCTCAAGAACTTTGCTGCAAAAATCTAGAATTTCAGTGAATGAGAGCTGGAGATCAAAGTGAAAGTACACAAATGCAAAGATTATCTTAGGATATATAGTTTATTAATGGAAAAGGCAAATTGGGTTCAGCATTGATTCAGACATCAGGCTCTAAATTAAGATTATTGTGTAAAATAAGAGAACTACAAATAAAAACTGCATTTGGTTTATATACTGATGATAATTACCTGCACACTTAGGGTAGCAAGATTAAAACCTTCTGGAGTGAATCCGTATCTTTTCCAGACGCTAAAGAAGGCACTATGTGTTCGAATAGCAGGATCAATGTCCCCTGCTAAAACCTTCAAAACATAAATATAATCAAGTCTGATATCCTAATGCGAAGAAGTATTAGGTTAGATTAAAAAATTTATAGTTCCGTAATGAAAAATAAAGAGGAGTGAAAACCTGAAGGCCTGGCCAGAAAGCTTGCAAGCTGTTAAATAAAGGCCAGACAATAGCAGCAGAATCCATATTTACTTCAACATACCTGTGCATAAAAATAAATTTAAGAGTCAACTTGTACCCAGAAGAAAGAAGAAAGGAAATTAGAAGAGAGTTGATGCAGGCAGATTATCCTTTAAAAAGTTTTTGAATAAATACACATTTATATAGCGAGATGCCAGAAAACATTACCAAGGATCATTAAAGAGATAGTGCATGGCAGCTGCATAAGCTTCTTTGAATATGAAAAGATACTCATCATCCCCAAATAGCAAGTAAGCCTGTAAAGAGTGAAAATGCTTTCACTTTCTTGCAGAGATACAAGCACTGGTCATATCAGGTACAGGTATATAATGAATTATAAGGAGAATTGTCATTCTCTGGCAGGACACCCAAAGAATGTATAATATTGCCTTTTCTTTTCTAAAATTGTTTTTCCATGTGTAGGTGTGGAGTGCCCTTATAAGCATCTCAGTGAGAAGATGGCCCAAGACAGTGTACAATAAAGGAAAATATTCATAATCAAACCATGATTAACCCATAGTTCCACCCTTTGTTTGTCTTGCAGCAATAATGAGCTAAAAGGGATCAACACCAAAATGAGGTATTGACTTGCAGAGTAAGTTAAACTTGGATACTAACAACATATCAGATCATGTACATATACCTTTAACAGATATTCATAGAATGAATCAATACTTGTTCCTATTCCAGCATCCTGCCAACAGCAAGAAACTAAGATTGAGAACAGATTTTTCCACACAATATGAAATTGCCATGAAAGAAGTATGCTTATGCATTTCAAGCACAAAATATATGGAAAAAGTATCTAAGGTTATAAACCACAAACTGATAAGCAATAGTATGAAATGATGACTTTTCCAAAATTTTTCCTTATTAAATCCAAGAAAACAAAATTTAGACCCAATCCTCAGAGGAGTTACTCGTACAAGCTTTCCATATTTGTATGTAACTGCAATGAATAATGCTATTCTTGAGAAAACATAATCATTCATACTTATCAAACACCAGCATAAACATCTCTTTGTGAGAGGTAATAGGGTGCACACAAATTTATAACCGGCAAGGCGAGATACATTCATCAATAACTATTGGATGGACATTATTTCTAGAAGAATGTTAGCAGTCTATTTCAAAAGGATAATATTTCTCATTCTCTGATCAATCAACTAAAATTATGCATAGACGGCCAACAAGATATCGAATTGAAGTTAGATTGTAAGAAAAAGATGCTAAGGGAAAAAAAAAAGGGAAAGCATTGAAGATAGAATTCTGTCAAATTTCTTGAAGCTTCTCATACTAAAAACCTATGACCAGCTTCCATATTGCAAAGCTTGTACTATAGTTGATATTAAATTCTTATACAATTGCGCCTTCATTTTTTCAACACTCACAGATAACCCATTATGGTTTTACCTTACAGATCTTATACAGATCATTAAGAAACAATGTTTACTAAATGTTACCTTTTGTGTCCATTCACCAGTAAAAACATTGATATGAGCACCAACTAAGTTCAGTCTGGAGCGGCGCGCCCATAACCCGTGTACAGCATTCTTGGTAACTTGTTCAAAGACTGTTTCCATGAAGATAAGAACATAAAACTAATTTATGCCTCAAGAATGAGAAGGAAAATGGAAATCACAAAGTAAACACTCAATATTTAAGTACTCTTACAGAAGTATAAGTGAAGAACAGTTTTATATATATGGACAAGCCAATTTCAGAGCTTCCAATAGAGAAGATGGTAGGTTAGTTCGAAAAAGTTTGCATCCTAATCTATCATGAAACACAAAAAATAATGACTCAGCTTATAATGTTGCTATTGGCTATGTACAACACATCAATAGTTTCGAACTGATTTCCAACAGGAGATTTTTTTTTCTAAATTTCCCTTTGCAACCATTAAAGAATCAAAGGAATTAGAGAAAGGTTTAATCAAAAGTAAGGAGGATTTATTTGACAATCAATTCAAATATATAGGATAATGACCTTTTATGTGTCAGATCAAGATGTATGCTATCAGCTTAACTTGCAATGCAAAATTTTCTTGACAGTTTATCCCAAAAAGAAAGCTTTTTTACGTGTGCATTTTCAGCTTCTTATGGAGCAATAAATAAAAAATTACACGCTGAAATAATTTAACACCCTTTGAGATGTGAAAAAGACTATTTTTTACTATTTCAAATTTTAATGATTGTTTTATATTTTTTTATAATATAAATATATCTATAAATAAATAAAATATTTCTAAATATAATTATAATATAATATAATAATATTTATTAAATTTAAAAATTAATAAAAATATTCGATATAATTATAATTAATAATACAATAAAAATTACTAATGTAAAATATAAAACATACATATATACATATATATAAGCCTGACTAAAGGGGAAAATAAGACATATTTTAGCTTTTAGACATGGTAGACCATGATGATTAACAATTGAACAGCTTGGAAAATATTTCAATTTGACTTCCTAAAATATAGTGCTCAAATAGGACAACATAAGTTATTTTCTTAAGTCAAGAAAAACAGTTGATTAAGGTGGCATTTTCTAGAACAAAGCCATCAAAGCCAAAAGTTGTTGACTTTTTCTAAAGAAAGCAAGCCACAACAAGTATTTGGCACTGCTTAGAAATTAGAAGTATAAGATGAGACATATGAGAGCTGACAACAAACCTCAAACCAGTGGATCTTGATGTGAGAGGGTGATTTCACCTTAATAATGTAACTAACACAAAGCCTAAGTTTTGGCTCAAGTTAACGTGGTTCTTGCTTCAAATTCATAATCAAATATGTGATAAGAAAAACATAGATGGAAAGAATGCGAAAAATTCCCATCAGAAAACAAATGAATACTTACTTGGATTATTTGTCAACCGACTAAGCACCCCAAATTCCAAGGTCAAAGTCCCACCACCAGCAGTTGAGGTTATCTAAATACACAACATCGGGGATTTAATGTCTACTACATTACCTTAGGAGTATGCAGCTCAAACATGTCAGCATATACACAGATATTTAGTTCATCGTCATGATTCTAAAACTTTGTGTGCTAGTCACCAACAAAGTACACGGCAGATATGCAGTCTCAAAACCAGTTAAAAGGGTGCGTAAGCAGAAACCACAAGTAACTACACAGGGCTATCAAAAACTTTTTTTACAAGGATAACCAGCAAACTGTATACCTTGCTTTCATCTTCATCAACTCCGTGCAGTAGATTAACAGATCCAAACGGAATTCCTGCAATAAGTCAGACTTTACAATAGTAATAGTAGGGGAGAAAATTTTGAAGTTGAAAAGACTGCATTCAGAACATATGGATCTTGTAGCTGCTAGAAACAAAGAAGCAGGCTGTAGAAATGAGAACAAGATCAAAAACCGTACAATAGTCCCTAAAGCTATCTGTTAATGGTCCAAGAATTTTACGGCATGCAGCAGTGATAATACCTGTTGGTGTGTCGAAGGCAGGCAACATTCTCCGTCCAAGATCCTCAGCCAAGTGAAGCAATTCATTATCATAAGAAGGTATTTTCATACCCTGCAAACAATATTTGAAATTGCATTATTGCCAAGACCAATAAAGAAAACAGGTAAAATTAATTACACTTGCTGAAACAAAATCAACTACATTAAGTCTAATTAACAATGACAATAACACCCTGGAAGTTACCAGTTTAAGCCATATCTATGCATTGCCAATGTTAACATGTTCAATACATAAAACTCATAAAACTCAATACTTTTAATCTAATTTACAAGTGATAGTCCTCATGTGTGAATGCAACTGGAAATGTATGCTCATATGCAATCCTCAAGAACATGTGCACATGTGTCAGGATTGACAAGTGTACTTGTGTGTTTGCGTTTGTGTTGGTGTTGGTGTGAGAAAGAGAAGAGAGAGAGAGAGACATGAAGCACACTAAAACAGAATCTTTATCAAAAATATCATATTCTTTTACATAAACATTTGAATTACATAACCACACAAATTTACCATTATCGGCAAATAATACTGCCTTTAAGAAAGCCATGTAAACCGACATTTTCACCAAACACATAATTAAAAAGAAAATTCTACAGGGGATACACTGAAAATACCGTAGCATAATCACTTGCAATAAGATGAGCAGAGAGTAAACCTCCAAGGACCCGGATGGAAGTCTCAAAGATAGATACTGTCTTATTCTGAAAATATGGTGCACATTAATACATAGATATTATAAACTGAACAAAACTTTCAAGAATCAATAAATTAATCCACATTTATAATATTTAAAAGGTGAGAGAGAGAGAGTGGATGACAGAGCAAAAAAATTAACAAGGTAACAACGACAAGTAATACAGTGGCTATCAGTTTAGCTAAATTTCATTTATAGCTAGTTGATAGTTGATGCATGTGTCATACACAATAAAAATGGACACATCAACTCCACATCTCAATATAATCCCTTAACATAAAGAAAAACAGTATCCAAAATCACTCAATTGTGTATTGAAATTGAAGCAAGTAAACGCTTGCTCGTAACAAGCAACAGACACATAAATGCTCATAATAATATCGCAGTTACAGTTTAGAAACAATTTAAATAACGCAAGGTTCTTAAAATAAAATAAGTGTGACACTAAATTCTTCTTGGTAACCCTGATACATAAGATGAAAACAAGAAAAGAAGGGGGAAAAAAATGCTTACTCACTATATCAAAGTGAAGGTTTTTACCAATCCATTCCACAGAGTACGCGAAACGCTCTTTGTCACCAAGTAGAGCCAGTGTATCTAAGGAGTCAATCTGTTAAAGTGACAGAATAGCAATTTCAATGAAAGTTATAATATGAAAATGAACGTAAAGAAAGAAAAATAAGTGTCCACTAACCAGGGTCAATGCATAACCCCCAAGTGTATCTTCTCCTTCACATGTTAGAGGTCTCAATTCATCACGTGGAAATGCATGTTCCATGTATCCATCAAAAGCATGATAGAACATCTCACGCACCTACAGGATTGAAGAAATGAATCAGTACTTGATCAAACGCTATGATCTTAGCACTTTTCCTCTTTTTATTTTTCCCTTTTGAAAAATCATTATTTATACAGGATAAAGGTGGGGCCAGGTCTGAATTTAGAATGGATGCGAGAAAGCTCCCTTCAAAAAAACCAAATAATGCTTTATTGATCACGTAATTAATGGACCGACCATGAAAAGAAAGTAATTGCAGATGCTAAGAACAACGACAGAGAGAGAGAGAGAGTAAAACAGTTCTTTCACGGATAATTTCCATTTCATGACCTTAGTTCACAAGAGTCGAAAAAATACAAATGAAGAGTAATCCAAGAAAGTCCATGATCAACCAAAAGATAGTATCCTGAAAATATACAAATCATTAGCAAAAATTAAACTTCAACAATGAATTTGATCACACAAAAATTGATTAACTTTAGCCTTACCCATCAACTAGAAAGTCATAAAGCGTGCAAAAATTAGGACAAATTTTCTCTATGTCACCATCTTTACTTGCACATTCATTCATAAACTGGACAGTCTTAATACTCTTTGCTCATAAAGTGGGCAGATATACTGGCTATGCACCAAGCGATTTCTCCAATGCCATTAATTAGAAGAAAAAGAAGTAAATTCAAAGCCAAACATCAACCACACGGTCCAAACACAACCATGGGCAGATCAAGCTCGCCCAAAAACCCAACAACATACAAAAAGGAAATTTGTTCAGAATTATTATCTTTTATTTAAGAACAAACACAAGCATTAAAACAAGGACTCCAATTTATAGAATACGAAAACATCAATTACCTCATCACGGAGAAGTTTAGCCTCCTCGTAAGTGACACCGTCGCCAAAAACTCCCGGAACGAGGACTTTGTTGTTGTTGTTGTTGGCTGATAGCAATGAGACCAAAAGAAACAATTTAACGAAACCATTCAATTGACTTTCCATGTGTAATCTTCGTCTCTTCTTCTCCTTCACTGTGACTACGAGAGAGACAGCGAGGTTCTGGACTCGATGGGTGTTGGTTCGTTTTGTTGAGGATTCCGATTTGCCTTTCTTTGGTATAATGTATGTTTTTACCGTTTAGTAGGAAGCTAAAATAATTTTAAATTCAATATTAAATATTAAATTATTATTTGATTTAATGGGTCTCTTATTTTTTATCTTATTACATTTTGTATATAAAATATAACCTAATTATATACTGTTTCACGTTAATATTAATTGTTTAACAATGTATTATATCTATAACAAATTAATTTTTTATATTTTAATTAACATAATTTATAATTTTATTATTAAATAAAAATTTGAATTTAAAATGTAAGTTACCCAATTACTGACATTCTTTTTCGGTTTTTCCTATTTCTATTATCATTATTGTTTTCGAGATCACTTATTAATTTATTTTTTGTTGGTCATCTCTTCTTACGATCTTTATTAATTGTACCTTTTTGGTCCCTTTAATCCAATTATTATCTTGTCATATTACCCTGTGTTTGATTACTGTCCCCGTGGGTGAGGATAGTAGACAGGACCCAAAAATCCTACCCCCGTGAGCGTTTGGTTTCTGTCCCACAAGTTTTGTTGACAAGAATGTCTGTCCCTTTCAAAAAGAACGGACAGGGACACGTTTGATTTTTTGTGTTAGAGATACAAAAAGATGGTATATTTCTTCGTTTACAAAAGAGAAAACTTTATACCTAAACA
>JANSVB020000473.1:36865-50778 GCA_025504935.2 Erythroxylum haughtii
CGATGGGATAACGCCGCCGGTGCCGTTGGTGGAGGAGATGAGGACTTGAGGAGAAACAGAGTCGGGATCAGAAACAGAGTTGGGATCAGAAGGGGCCACTGAGGCTTTAATGGTGATGGGTTTGGCGGAGAAAGTGCGAGGGAAGTGGTGAGTTGGGATTGGTAAGAAGGGTTTGAAGTGAGTGGTGGGAGTGAAGCAATGGAGAGATCGCAACATGGTTGCTTGTTATTGTGTTAGTGAAGTAGACACCGAAACTTTTGTCTCCTTTGCTTAGCTAATTAGCTTCGCCGGGGGGACAAAACCGATCCAGTTAGCTCCAGGGGCTTGGGTGCCAAGGAGTCTCCGCCGAACTAGTTAAACAGGCTTGCTCATGCTCACCACCTAGTCCCTCTAGATTTTAGTCGTACATATTGTCCCATCTGAGATATTTTCTCTTGAATTTAGCATAAACATCACGGAATGCTTCCTTCCTAATTATTTAACTTAAAATTTTTATTTATGCTAAATATTTTTTATAATAATTTATTTATTTAGTTGTTTTCTTTTTCGTATATTAATTATCCATTTATTTGATTTTTTATACCCTTATTTTATTTTATTTGTATTATTATACCTCTTAAATAGCAATTTCGAATATGCAAAAGATAACTCAACTAGTAATCCGCTCTAATTAAGTCAAATTTAAATATGAACTTAATAAATTTATTTTAATTTATTAATTATAAATAAATTATTATGTTTTAATTTAATCAAATGGAATGAAATTTATTAATTTAAGTTAAGTTAATCATTTTAAATTTGTTTATCATGCCTAAATTCAATACCCTTTCTCTTATTTTGTTACCAAATATCTTGGCATATTGATACTGACGTGCGTTTGGTAATTAGAAATGAAACGGTAGAATAGATATTAATTCTTATTTTTTTAGTTGTTAGTAATACATAAAATAAAGAATGATAAATTTAAATAGATTTTAAGTAATTCTGAATTTTTTCAAAGGTAATTGCAGACATAACCTAAAATCAATATAAGAAATAAAAAATAAATAGTTATAGATAAGAATAACTTTTTTCTGTCTTTTATATTTTCATCTCAATTGGAACTATTTATTAACAATTTAAAATTAATGTTTTTAGACAATACATCATTTTGATTGATTCTTATTAGGATATTATTATGATATTACACATAACTTTATTTTATTTATATAATAATTATTTATTTTATTTCGGTAGTTTTATATGACAAAATAAGTTTATTATATTTTTTCATTTTATTCTTATAAGAAAAATCACACACAGATAATTAAAAATTAAATTTTTATTAAATTATTAATAATTTAATAATGTATTTATTAAATACACATTCTTTTTGAATCAAAATAATTAATTGATTGAAATAAATGAAAAATACATGTTAGGATAAAAGCCAACAAAATTCATCCAAAACATCTTAGAAAAGACTATTTAGCGTAGATTGTTATTAGATCAATTCAGCAGACTTTTCAACTGAATTTATGCTTATCTTTACACACAAACGATGAAATCGCCCATTTCAGGCATCCGTACACTTCGACTCGACAGAATAATAAGGTGGTAAATTAAGATTTGATCTCACTTGACTTATCCGAAAGGTGACTCAATGTCTTATGCACACAAAGAATCACCATATTTGATGAACTCTCATATTATCACTGCGCTCGAACCTAAGATCTTGTAATCAAAAGGACTTGCAAAAAGTGGAAAGTTGATCTGAAAATTCTGTCGCTCTTGCATGCCAACGCTACCAGCACTACGTGCAGTGGTTGGAGAAATAACCACTGATCCCCTCATTGCATAAAACCTGATTTGTCTACGCCATGTGATGTCAGACCAAACAATTGGAGGATTAAATATGCCGCAATGTGCCATTGTTGATTTCCAAGTTGTAGTTGGGTAGGAGCAAGTGAATAATAGATGATTATGAGATTCATCATGAGTTTGGCGTAAGAAGCGCCAATTAGGGATTTGTAGAAACTTGCCAATTATGTCTATGGTAGCCAACCTTAGTTTAAAAGATTGCCGGAGAGTAAGTGCATGTTGGAGTTGTGATACTTGCACCAAACCACCTTATACCAAATATTTTAATTAGTTAACAATAATACAAAATATATTAATTAATTATTTACCAAATCAATCACATAATAATTAAGCATAATTACTATTCTTAATATTTGATACTAAACACTGATATAACTATTAACTTTTATAATCACATTTCTAATGCTTACATACCATAATTAGTAATTATATTCTAATTCTCACTTTTTTATTTTGATTTTTTAATTATTGGTTACTAAGCGAGACTTACAGGTTTAGTATTGAGCTTTATCAAAAATTAATAGCCTTATTTGGGGGAATCTTTATTAGGGTACCGTTGAGATTTTGTAATAATATTATCTCTTATACATATATAGTAAATAGTGTCTGAATTGTCTAAAATAGTATGAATAAACTATTAAACTATAATAATAATATTTAGACTAATGTTGGCTAAGATATGGTCTTATGATAATTAGGTTTGATATTAGATTGGATTGCCTTCGCGACCTTGTAGACTTGAGGCTGAGATTCAAGACCTGAGCTCAAACTCGAATGGATTTATGTAACTGGAACTGCAATTGTGTCCTAAGTATGATTATTTTTAATTTAAAAATTTAAAGCATCATTGAGTTTTGTCCCCTTTGGCCGCCTAGGTTGTCTATCTCCTATCTCCATTTCTTGGGAGTCTTAGGAGTCGAATCTGAAACCTCAGGATTTTGTTGGGTGCATGACCCATTGGTATGAAGCGTAGGTCATGCACCCAACAAAACCCTGAGGTCTCAGGTTCGACTCCCAATACCCCCCAAGAAATGGGAATAGGAGGTAGACAACCTAAGCGGTCAAAGGGGACAAAACCCAATAATGCGAGCCCACCCAAACAAAAAATGATATTATTTTTTAATTTTTTATATTTTAAATTGAATCTCAAATAATAACTTAAAGCCAAAAATTAAAAAAGTTTTTAAATTTAATTTGAATGGAAGCTAAAAAATATAAATTTAATCTGAATTTCTATCAAGTCAGATTAAATTCGTACCAACAAAAATTGTAACCCTAAATGATAATCCTTTGTATAAGGAACAATATTATATGACAACTCACCTCAAATATGTCAAAATGACGACACAGGTAACAGGAGATGAGGAAGGTCAAAAATGAGCTGGAGAAACCAAAAGCCAGAGCAAGGGCTGTTACTATTAGGCCCATTTTGTTCAGATCCAGCCATCCAGGTGATTGTCAGCGTCCACGGTCCGACCATCCTTCACCAATGAACGTACAGTCACCTGCCTACGTGACGTATACATAACTTCGTTGCCCTCTCAACTTCTTCTCCGCTTCCATATTCCTTCCTAGAACAAGATCCTCTGTCTCTCTCTCAACGCATCATAAAGCACAATTTTCTGCTGCAGTCCATGTATCTCTGTAATTTATATTTTTAGAAAGTTTGGTGGCTTTCGTGCATAGATCGCATATTCTCTATTACGCGAAACCCAGCTTACCGTTTTCGCATTTCGATCCTCATCGGCTTGTAATCTTTTAGCATCGAACGATTCCTTATCGGTTTATTGATACATAGTATCTTTTTCCAGGTTTGATTGGCAACTTTTGGCTTTTGTTTCTTGCTAAATTCGATACCCCACTTTGGTTTTTCTTACATAGTTATGAGATTTTCAATCTTAAATGGATCAGTCTACGATCTATGTATAAATTTTCCTGTTTTGGCTTTTTTATTGTTGCTTATGTTCAGATTGTGCATTCTTTAATCAATTAGGAAGTGGAATAGAAGATGGGAGCATTTATGTCGAGGTTTTGGTTCATGTTGTTTCCGGCTAAGGAGTACAAGATTGTGGTCGTTGGCTTGGATAATGCCGGCAAAACGACGACGCTGTACAGGTTGCATTTAGGAGAGGTTGTAACGACTCATCCTACTGTTGGTAGTAACGTTGAAGAGCTTGTGTATAAAAACATCCGATTTGAGGTTAGATTTTCTTCATACTTTTGGAACTTATTGCTCTTTTATGGGGTTTATCGGTTCTTTGGTATCTATGGATAGTTGAATTGATTTGATTTGTTTGTCATTTCGTATTTCTTGTGGGTTGGAACGGAAATGACATGTGTTAAGTGTCGAGAATTGCTTTTGTTAGTAAAGAAAGATAAAGTAGAAGTTTCAGGAAATTAAATACTGTTAGTTGCAACTTGCAAGTGAAAAGAAAATGCAGGATCCTTTGGCAGATGCATAATAGTTGTTTTGTCTTACAGTGAACCATTTGTGCCTGCCTGACCAGTTTTGCCACTTGTCCTGCCATTTTCACCTCTTAATCCAAAGCCCTGAGTCTTTTCCTTTATAATCTCAAAGTGTCTGTCTTCGTCTTTTGTTGATTAGTTCTACAAGAAATCGACTGTACTCTTGGTTTAAGAACGGGTACTAATTTCAGGGAGAGAAGTAGAACATCGTTTGCTTCTACTAATAACTCAGATTCATCCTTATAATCTTAGTGATTAATCATACTTCTTAAACATACGTCATCTTACATTTCTATCCTCAAAAAGTACCTTGCTTTGTATTGGAAGGTTCTATTTATATCCAGATACTTAGAAATGGAAACTTTTTGTGCCACGAATGTGATTGAAAGGCAAACTTGAACAATCTAGGCTGTTCTTTGAAATTTCCTGCTATTTTGCTTCATGGAAAATAGAGAATTGGATTTTGTATTGGGTGGTGCAGGTGAAATGCAGGATAATATTTGTCTAATTTACTGGGTTTTGTGTTTGGTCATGTTCCATGGTATAGAGAAGTTATAAAGCATTCAGGTATATCAAGATAATTGTTCATCTAGTTCTGAGTACCAGAAACATTTCTTGGTGGCCAGGTGATGTAACTTCGATTATATATCCTTGGAACTGCAAATCACTAGTGTTGTCTTTTCAATTCCCCAGAATTTGAGCTTTGTTTTTTTTATAAATATTATTAGAAGCTCTTGTATGTGCGTAAAGGATGCCAGATTGTTTATATCTGAAGGGTAGTTACTGTGCGAGTTAAGACACAACAAACAATCATAAACGTCTACCCTTTCCCGATTCTGATGGTGTACTGGTGATTCTAAAATTTGGTTTTAAGGGGCTACTGAGGCTGTCTCTTATAGGGTCCTTAATAGCTTAGTAGATGCTATCTCTAAAACAGGTGCAGAAGCTGTATTTTGTAAATTGAGTTCAATGAGGGACTAGTTGCTTTCATATCCTGCTGAACCAATGGTGGAATTTCTTAATGAGGTTTAGATACCTAAACTTCAGATTTAGCTGCCGGAAATCAGCTATTTAGTTACAAGTCACCCAACATAGCAACTTGCGGGAACAAAATCATTCTGCAAAGTTTTTACTGTGATTTGGCGGCACATTAGTTCTGGTACTAACACGTTTCAGGAAATATTTTAACCTGATAGATCAGTAAAATTTTACGAGTGATTAACATTAACTACATTGTAAAAGTACTACTCATAGATAGAATTCTCAAAAAAAGACGGTGATTAGTGGCGACGTTTGCTAAGTGCTAGAACTTATCTAGAAACTTGTGATTAAAGCTCCCAATCCTCCCTGCATGCAAATTCATTACTTCTTGAGGAGTCTGACCTTAGAAATATAAGAAGATTCTTTTCACTCATGCTATCTGCTATTCTCCTGGACAGATCATTATGTCTAGCTTGTGACATGTATCTCCTCTGAATTTATCTGTTTGCACCTATATTGTTCTGTTTTTGCATCAATATCGTAAACATTAAGATTTTTACATCTCTTGAAAGTGGGTATATTTACTTTGGTGACAGTGTACTTGATTTGCTCAGTTATCTCATTAAACAAAGTATAGGGGGTCTGACAATTTCTCTTAGTAAAGTAGGAGGGAGAATTGCATAAAAATAGCATCTAGTGATAATAATGTGAATACAATAAGCATTTTATGACACTTAGCAATTGTCCAATAATGGAGAAAATAACTACGGCTGCATAGTAGAGATCAATTTATCCTTCTTAGACTTCATCTATTTTAACGAGAAATCTTTATGCACACATCATTTCGGGTATGGAGTTGCAAGTTCAAGTATTTATATTTTCATTTTCAAGATTCCTATAACAAAAGTGCAATGGTTGGTTATCTGTTATTCTCTTGTGTTTTGCTCAGATTCACTAAACAATTGTGTTTTCAATGCATCTCTGGATATGTTGAATTTCAACTCCACGATACACTAAACTCTGCACTTTTTTTGATCTAAAATCTTAAAAACACTCTGTGAGATTCTCTTGCAATAATTCAGATGTAACAAATCTGAAAGTCACTTTTATGATTATTGAGACACTAATAATGTCTTGAAAATTGACAATGACACGAGAAGCTGAAAGGCTACACCAAAGCTACCTTAAGAGTTCTTTTTGGTAAATAAAATCACAGATGGTCTCTGCAATCTAATAACCATGATGTTTAGAATTTTGTGTCATTGGATTATCTGGCATGTTCTTTTCTCAATTTGTAGTTTTGAATTGGGAATTTGTTTCAGTGAAATTCCTACTAAGAGGGTCAAACATTGTCCTTGTTCCATGGATTCCATAAATTTGTTTTCTGCTTCTGTTATAGTTTTGAAACAATTTTATCTAAATACGGTTGTGAATTTTGGGTTTCCTTCTTGATAGTTTTACCACGTGACTCTTATCTTATGGGCATTTAATTGTTATGGGAAGAGCAATTAGCTTCACTGATGACACATGTTGTGATTCCAGCTTCTTAACAAATATTGTTGATATTGGTCTTATTGATGAAGTTTTAGCTGGATTATACTTGAATGAATTTTGGAGAACGGAGTCAATTTGGCTTATTACTTGAATGATTCAGTGCTACTCTATTTTAGTACCATTTTCTATACCATTCTATCCGATATGGCGCATACCAGCCAGTATAGTACATGATACAGAATTTTGATTATGTTTGATTTTCAGGTATGGGATCTTGGTGGACAAGATAGACTCAGAACATCTTGGGCTACATATTATCGTGGAACTCATGCTGTGATTGCCGTGATAGACAGCACTGATAGGGCGAGGATCTCCATCATGAAAGATGAGCTCTTTAGACTGCTTGGACATGATGATTTACAAGATTCTGTTATTCTCATCTTCGCAAATAAACAAGACCTGAAGGATGCCATGACTCCTGCTGAGATCACGGATACTCTTTCTCTTCACAGCATCAAGAATCATGACTGGCACATTCAAGCCTGCTGTGCACTTACTGGTGAAGGTCTTTATGATGGACTTGGTTGGATAGCCCAGCGAGTTACTGGCAAAGCACAGACTTGAAGTCCACTTAAAATGTTACTGAATTTCAAACCACTCAGTGAAACAGAAACCAGTTTTTATGTACCATCTAACTGTACTTTTTTTGGTAGATTCTGTTATAACATTTGAACTGATATGAAGAAGTCTTCATATGATTGCACAAACAAGTATTTCATTAAGATTTCCAATTCAAGAAAATGTTATCAATGGCTAGTTTATGCACAGCCAAGTATTACATGTCAATGAAAATATGTATAGCTCAAATATTACATGTCAATGACAATATGCATAGCTCGAAAATTTGCCTCATGTCCTGGAATTCGACGCCTCTGCCAATGGAGTGGTACATTTGTTGTGCCCGAAATCAGCAATCAATATCATAGTATCCAGCATCGGCAACCTTGTGACTCTTGAGGGCCCTCGAACCATCTGTCCCACAACGGATTTACGGGACCATTTGTTCTGTAAAACAAAAATATGATAAAGTGTCGTGGCAAGGTATAGAAGAAGATTCACAGGAAGGGTTGGGAGATAGAGATAGGCATACACTGGTAATAGTGGGTCTGGTCTAATCTCCACAGTTGTTAGCATTCTGAGATGCAAAAGGCATAATGAAGTTACAGTTAAAATTTGTCTTCAAATGAAATGAAGAGTCAATAGCATGTTGAGTATGAATAGTAAGCACTTGTGCACTAGTTTACACTTACTCCTTGCATGCAGCTGAGGCCTTTTCCATCCTCTCAAGTTGGTCAATTTCTTCCTGTTTGTGAATTTATCAAAAATCAGAAGTCATTGGCATTTAAGCATCCATCAAATGTACAAGCCATCTAGGGAGGGAAACAGTTAATAGCTTGACGATCTGCTCTTTGTGTAACAGGAAAACGAAAAGGAAAGGAAAAAAGAGAGAAACAACAAAATTAAAGATGTGTGGATATTATAATATTAAAATGTGAAAGACTTGATAAGTTATTGGTCTCTAAATAGCAAGTATTTAATTTTAGCACAAGTTCTAGACCTCAGCAAGTGGACTCAGAATCACCGTCAATACTGACACTTTGCACCAGTTTTCCTTCAGAAATAAGCAGGCAATTGGAACTTTCTGCTAAAGGAATTGCGAGATAGAACTTGAAATTCAATGGAGCTTGTAGAAAAGCATCTTCTTAGTTTTTGAAAACTTCTAATTAAACAAGTGACTAATAGAGGAAGGATTGGCAGCAAAAATGAGGGAAGCATAGTCAGTTAGATCCTATTGAACATACAGGATATGTAATTAACCACTTTCAGATAACAAGAACATTCTTAAGGGAAATGGATTGATCTTTCAACCTGTCATTGAAGGCGACTGTCTAGATTCAAACTACAAACTAGAAATTGCAAAGACAGAAGAATGGGGAAACCTTTGTGAAATCTAGTGGTAGCTTTTCACAACAAATTCATGAGAAGATAAAACAATGCCTACTGAACTAGTCAAACTCCTTGGATCTAGGAAGTATTACAATAGAAATGATATTAAGCACTCAGAAGTTCCGCACAATATATACAAAACATAAATCCTTATCAGATGGGAAACAACAGAAAAACTTAACTCCTTATCAGATGAGAAAAAAACTCATAATAAAGGCTTCATCTATTAATAATAGTCAAAATATGGGAGTTCTTCTCACTAAATATGCACTGCATTCTAACGGTTCTATAATGCCAAGCAGAAAGACCTGTACTCCTTTCTGAACTTTTTCAGCTTGTAATCAGAGTAGATTAGGTTGAGACCATATAAGTTTGGTTAAATTATCGCCAAAGAGCTTCCTAACATTCCAAACTTCTTTAGAATCAAGGAACAGATGTTAAATATGATGGTAAACCTGTATGAATTTATTGCGGGACCCTCAGATAAAGGAATAAGATAATTGAGATGCATCAGAATATGAGACAGTATTTGCTGATGGAGACCTTGAAACATGCTGCAAGTAGAGCAATGCATAGATATGCAGAAGCAGCCTGTTTATAAACAAGATGAATCTATACACTAGAAACATCTCTTCAGAAGTGAGAAGTCCCTTATTGCCACAGCATATGTTTGCATCAGGTATTACTAAAATTGGCAACGAGGAATTTGTATATAAATATACTGTATATTAATCAATTTTATGCTTCCAAGGTTAACAGCAAGGGCATTCTGATTTATTTGCAGGTTCTGATTCTGAAATAGGATTTCAATCTTGTTGATTAAAAGTTTAATACAAGTGCAATGAACATCAAATGGTGTTGGCCAACAGGTTGTAGTCTGACCACAGTATTAAAAGTCCATTTGCAATCCAACTCTGTCATGCTCCTATCAACTAATTTACCTTCTTTGGTATTTTGACAAGCTACATCGAGAAAATATTTCAGGAAACCAAACTTTTCTACAAAATCTATAATTTCTACTCTCGAGCTTGCATATTATACAGCCTTAAAAACTCTCCTTCACCTTAACATTCTGTCTCAGAATATTTGAATGGCAATCTTCATGAACCTCAATGACCAGCGAATGCACAGAAAAAGCACAAATCTACCATCACATATCCTGAGCTCCAACAACAGTTTAGAACATGACACAAACATGCTAGCCCAAAAGCTTCCTAGATAATCTAATCTACATGCAAACAAGCATGGCGTCCTCTCGATTTCTACAAAGGATAGCAAGAAAATAAGCAGGTAAATGCTAGGGAACCAAGAACTTCCATCTAAAGAGCAGGCAGCTGAAAGATTCATAATAGTTGAGTAAGAGGATCAACAGCAATATATGCCAGAAATCCTGAAAACTTCCCGAGAGGATGAGATCAGTAAAATTATGTAAACCACTAGCTATATAACACGAAGACAACAAGATGCCAGATCTCCACAAACATTTTCTGATTTCCAGCAATCAACTAAACAAGACTGCCTGTCCCACCAATCAAGCAATTTTCCCGTAATAAAGATAACAATTGGATTGATGAACGCTCGCTATCCATTTCCTAGATCTACCTAACCCCCAGACGCGGAGACGCCTAAGAACAACAAGGAAAACTCAACACCGTCGAATAAAACTTAAAAGAAAATTTCTTCGACAGTGAACACTTACATTCAAACATTCAAACTCTCTACTACTTGGCAACAATAATTTAATAGCTCCTTGAAAGTCAAAAACAACCATCAATTTGTACAGAATTCAGAAAAACACACTTCATCTGAACTCCCTTTACTTTCAGGACAACATATTTAAAAGCCAAACTTTTCCTCGTTTCCTCTCTTCCACTTGCAAACTCCTTCAGAGATACCCTTGCTAACAAAAAACTTCCTCAGACTCATCCCAAACGATATTAAACCCCCCAAAATCAAACAACAAGAAGTAGGAAAGAAAACGTTTTCCAATTAATTCTCGAAGAAACCCAGAAGAGAAACTCAAAGATAGAGAAGAAAAGAGAAACTGAAGAGACAAAAACTGACCTCTAAGAATCTAGCTTCTTGCTCAAGCCGTTTGACCTCTGCTTGTATTCGATGCTTTCCTCTGGTATCAGTAACACCTGCTAAGGAGTGGACACGTTGGGTAATCGGACCCGATGAGTCAGACCTGTCCGATTGCATCTCTTAAAGACACAGTGAAAGGCAAGTCAAAAGAGTGTCCTCAAAAAGCCCTAAGCTTTGGCTCTCCTTCTGACAAAAAACTGGAAGAAACAAAAGTTGTATTTGTATCACATAAAAGACGCCATTAGAAAGAAAAACAAGGATGACCCAGTAATCTTTATGGACCCCATGTACATGAAGTTAACTACTTTCTTCTATCAAAGAACAAAAGAACAGTGGTGATCTGTTCAGTTCAACAAGTCATAAAGGCGAGAGAGAGAGAGAGAAGTTGTCGTTTTTCAGGGCTTTCTTACAAGAGAGGTGCGTGAAAGTAGTGGTCTTTTCTCTCTCTCATTTTCTGTGTGTTTTTGTCCCTGTATGAATGAATCTCATCAGTTGTGTACTGTGCTCAAACACCTTTCTTTATATTTTATATTTTCTATGAAAAGCTTTGGTGCACGCGAAGTGGTTGGTAAGAATATTGACAAAGCTAGCTAACAGAGGCCTGTCAAATGAAAAAACTGAAGATTGTGTTTTATTGAGCAATTTTGTTTTTGGCAGGATAAAAACTAGCGTTGGATTTGATTGATTTTGCAGTTTCTCACCACTGGTTTTTTCACTCTTCAGGTTCTGTTTTTTAATGTAGTTGATCTTTGAACGGTCAGTACTAGTTCACTCTTTTCAGATGGCTTTTCTGGTCGGTTTATGTGATAAGCAAATTTAAATTAATTAAAATAAAATTAGAATGAAAAAGATATAATTAAAACTTTGCAACATATTAGATATATTTACCCTGTTATTTTTTAATAACTTTATCTTTTAAACTTGCATTACTTAATAAAGTTTTGTACCTTTTCCTAAAGCTGTTATTATTTTATTTTAATTATTTATTATTACTTTATTCTAAGCTTTTAAAATTATTTTATTACATCTTTTATGTTTATTTGACTTTTTTTAAAAAAAATTCATGTCAACTTCTGTACGGTATTCAACTGCATGTTGTGGAAGATGATTATTCACTTAAAGTAGCGGAATGCAACTTATCTCTCATTATTTATTAATTTGAAGATTTTAAAGTCAAAAGAGACTCTCTCTTATATGTTTATTTTTAAATTATTTATTTACTAAACAATTTTTGAAAAATATATAATTATTTGAGTCATTGGATGTTCCGTTATTTATTCATTAAATCCATCATTTTTAGAGATTTTAATGCCTTAAATATGTTGCTAAACTTTTTCTTCTTTCTTTTGATGAGTTTTTATATCAAATTGATAATTTTTAAAATTTATAAAATTCATGCAAGATTTTTTTTATTTTAAAGTTCCCAGATGAACCATTATATTTATAAATTTTGAAATATTTACTTTTTTTTGAAATGGAAGAACCCGCAGTAGTTTTTCTTTAGATATGTATTGAGTAAATCTCCAGATTGACGCAATAGCCTGCAAATTACGCTAATTGAGTACTCCGCACTAGACAAATCATGTACAACAGGCGAAATCGAGAAAGCATAAGTAGGGAGATTCGAACACATGATCTTTTGACTTCGTATCTCCCACTCCATCAACTCGACCACCCTTACTCAATCTAAACAAATCTTAGAGTAATACACTTTGAAACATGCTTTGCAATTGCATTTGTTTTAATTTGCAATAAAATTATAAAATAATCTCAAAATCAATAATATAACAATGATTTTTCATTCAAATTTTAGAATGAAGAAGATAAAAAAACAGTCATAGTAATTCTCCAATAAAAGTTCATGAAATGTTTTAAATTTTTTTATTGCTAGTGATTTTTTAATAATCAATTTCGTTTTTTTTGTGTGTTAAAAATTAATTCTTGACTGCTTCTAATTACTTATTGTTCGTAATCATTCTTATTGAATAGGTTCTAATTTATTTACCATTAATTCAAAATTTAAATTTAATTTGATTATCATTCACTTTTAATCTAACTTTAATTTTAATATATTAAAATAATATGCAAAAAAAACAACTTAGAAAAAGTTTGGTTTTGTTTAATTCCACCTAAATTATGTATTAAAGTCAAAATTTAAGTTTACCTTAATTAATTTCGATTTCAAGCTTAACTTGGATTACAAATACTTAATTTAATATATTTTATATAAAATTAAATATTTTTAATAAGTTAATCCAATTATATTATGATTAAATTTACGTAGAAATTTTAAATTCAATTCGATAATCAAACTCAAAATGTTTTGAGTTTGATTAAAAGAATTGTTTTAGCTTTTAAGACAAGTGGGTAAACCTTGTCGTTCGTAGGCTTGGGGGCTACGTTGAACAAGTGCCACCAGCCCCTTTGCAACGTGCACATGTCGCTCTTCACTATGCTTTCCACCGTTTTCCCGGAAACCAAAATCCTGAAAAATCATGGTTCTTTAGTGAATCTACTCTTGTCAGTCCCATCATTGTCACCTAAAGTGTTTCAGTGGTTGAGGTCACCTGGTGAAACTGCCGATCCGACCCCAGTAAGTCCAGGACCAAACCTCGGACCGGATTTTCCCTGCCCACCGTTGCCTTCACCGCCAGTTCCAGACGTTCCAATGCCAAAGCCCGGCGTGCCTCCACTGTTAATACTTTCTTACATAATAAAATTCAGAATCTTGGAATCTAATAAATTTTCACAATAACATAAGCGTACCTTGATCCATCGTATATTCAATACTTGATAATCTTCGCAAGATATCCTTTAGATTTTGTTTTCTCTCTCTTGGCTTTTGTTTCATAACTTTCCGTATATGTTTGATGGAGAGATACTTGAAAGACTTTATAGGTATAGAGAGAGAGGTAGTTAAATACATCATAGTATTTATTTTAATAAACCTAATATCTCTTACTCAAATAACTAATGGGATTTAATATACTTAAATGATTAAACCAAAATATATGGGTCAC
>JANSVB020000473.1:66281-87030 GCA_025504935.2 Erythroxylum haughtii
AGTGGCTCACGGTTGGACTGCTTGGTATGTTGCATGTAACTTCTGTCTTGGGTTGTTTGGTGATTGTATTGCTGTAACTTTGTTCTGCGTTTTGCATGAATCAACCTATAGTGTGGAATAACTTTCAGATCTCTTTTTGAGGAGCTAAACCTATAAAGAAGTTGTTCTGTTTGAATCTCAAGTGTGTTCAGATTTTGTTATTAATTTTTTAAATAGTTGAGTCTTTTATTTATTGTCTTTTTGTTAGAACACAAAATTAATTCCTTTACTTTGTATTATTCTTTTTGTACATACTGAACCATTACAATACATGTGTAGGGCTAAGTCATTCTCCCTCTCTATCATTTAATGAATTCTGTTATTTACAACTAATATATATGAAAAGCGTGAGCACACACTTCTGTGTGCCTATCATTCCATTCATTGCATAGTATTTCTAACTTGGTATCAGAGCTTTTCATTATTCAAATAGCTTCCTTTTCAGTAGTGTCTTCCACTTCTTCTGCTACTTCTATCTCGTCTACCCACACCTCCAAAACATATTCTCTGTTTAATTCTTCTAGCCAAACAACCTCTATTAAGTTGAATAGAGGAAACTATCTTGTATGGGAACCAATTGCCCTACCACTTATTGAAAGAAATCTCCTTAAGTCACATATCAATGGCTTAGCTTTAACGCCCTCTCGATACATATCTGGAGGAGCAAAAATGATTCCAAATCCACTATTCGAAGGATAGTATATTGTAGACCAACTTTTAGTTAGTTGGTTACGCAATACAATAACCCAAGAAGTTGAAACTCAACTGTTACGCTGCCACACAACTTGTGATCTCACATGTGCGTCAATGAAATCACATGTTATGGTGCTCAAATTGGAGCTTCATCAAACACGTAAAAACTCAATGAAGATGGATGAGTATATCAGTGAAATGAAAAGTGTCGTCGATCAGCTCATACTGGCTGGAGCTCCTGCTGCAACAGAAGATCTTATTCTCTATACATTAAATGGTCTTGACTTATATTATAATGCTATTGTAGTAAAGTTGGTTTATCAACCTAACTTTACCTGGATTGAAGCACAACCTGCTCTCCTTGCCTTCGAGAGTCGTTTGGAGCAACTCAACCATTTCTCGATTCTATCTGTTCAACCCACAACGAATGTTGCTTAACGTGATGAAATTAATAACCAAACCTCAAATAATACCATCAAGCAAGGTTCCTGGAGAAGATCACGTGGTGGTTCTCGAGGATGTTGAGACCGAGGAAATCGAGGAGGCTTCAACAATGGAAATCGACCATATTGTCACCTGTGTGGGAAATTATGACATATGGTAGCAAGCTGCTACCATCGTTTCGACAGAAAATTTCAACCTCCATTTAACTTTAATCGTGGTTTTGGAACCACTATGCTCCACAAGCTTTCTATGCTGACTCATCAGAATGATACTATGCTCATCCACAAACAATCTCCGATCCATAATGGTATATGGACAGTGGAGCAAACTAGCATGTGACTCCATACGTTGATCAATTGGAGAATGTCAATCATGTAGTTAAGCCTCATCTCTATACTTACACTAGATAACCAACTTGTGTAGTTGGAATAGGTTCTACATCTCTATCTGTATCTAACTCTAAACTCCACTTAAAGATGTACTGTTAGTCCCTTCTGCAACTAAAATTTTTATAAGTATTAATAAACTCTCTAGGGACAATCTAGTAGATGTTCATTTTACTAATGACGGTTGTGTTGTGAAGGACAAGAAAACAGGTCATCCTCAGGTGCGCGGGATAGCAAACCAAGGAATGTATCAGATGTTTGAACAAGCTCTGGTGGTTCAAAGCAACATGGTGTCACTTACACAGAAAGGGAAAGAATTCTTAAAATGACACTACAAGTTAGGACATCCCAATGATAGAGTTCTAAAGCAAATATTGAATAAATGTAATGTGAACATTCACCATCTGAATTTTATTTGTGAAGCATGTCAATATGGCAAATCAAAACAGTTACCATTTTTCAAATCTGTGTCTCATGCTTCTTTTCCTTTGGAGTTAGTTCATATGAATCTTTAGGGACCATCATCAGTTCAATCAGTAAGTGGCCATCATTTTTATATTAATTTTGTTGATGATTATAGTAGATATACCTGGCTATATCCTTTGAAACACAAAGGTGAAGCTGTGAATGCGTTTAACTTGTTTCGGGTACAAGTTGAAAACCACTTTAAAACAAAAATCAAAACAATACAATGTGACAATGGAACTGAATACAGACCCTTTGTGAGTATTACACAAGCAGCAGGACACTTGCCTTTATAATTCTGCACAGAATGGGAGAGCAAAACGTAAACATCGACATATTGTTGAGATGGGTTTAACATTACTAGCTCAAGCACAGTTACCCCTCACATACTGGGTAGATGCTTTTCAAATGGCTGTTTATCTCATCAACCAGTTACCAACACCTACTGGTAAAGGATTAACTCCTCTGTTTTAGCTCTATGGCAGAGAACCTGAGCCTTATGGATGTGCATGTTATACTTGTCTAAAACCATACAGTGAGCATAAGTTCCAATTCCACATTCAGAAATGCATTTATATTGGACCTGCTCCTCAACACAAGGGATCCAAGTGTCGCAGCTCCTCAGGAAAAATATACATCTCACGACATTTTGTGTTCGATGCTTCACTTTTTCCATGCACTACAGGATTCCTAAATCGACGAATGACATCTAACGAGAATGAATACACTATCCCTTTGATTATTACTCTAAATAGAGAAACCACCCGTGATCTCGAGAACAACAACATTACAGAATCTCTAAACAACAACAAAGAACAATTTGGCTCAATGAATAATTCTCTAACAGCTATAATCTCCTCACATGATCCTCATTTATCTAGTCACGGGTCTTCCTCGACAGATGGATTGAGCTTGAGTGGGCAAAGCATAAATGAACCGGAAACAAGACCAATTTAAACAAACACACATCCAATGATTACACGAGCAAAGGATGGTATATACAAACCCAAACATCCATTTGTTGGGTTACTTCACTTAGAAAAATCTGTCCATTTAGCCATCTCACAGAACCTCGAAATGTCACAGATACCCTGGCCTCATTACACTGGAAACAAGCCATGACTGATGAATTCACTACCCTTCAACGAAACAAGACATGGATCCTTGTTCCCTACATCAATACACAAAAGCTGGTTGACTGTAAATGAGTTTTCAAAAACAAACTTAAACCATACGGCTCCATTCTCAAGCACAAAGACAGGCTTGTCTCAAAAGGATTTCAGCAGGCATCAGGAATTGATTACGGAGAAACATTCAGCCCTGTAGTAAAACTAACAACAATACGAATTGTTCTCACCATTGTTGTCACCTACGGTTGGGAAATTAGACAATTAGACGTTAATAAGGCATTCTTCAATGATTTCTTTGAGAAAAGGTTTGCATGCGCCAACCCGAAGGCTTCTGTGATAGTCGACGTCCAAATCATATGTGCAAACTGATAAAAGCGGTTTACGGACTCAAGCAAACACCTCATGCTTGGTTAGATTGACTACACCTGACATTATTGAGTTAGGGATTTCAGAATGCTAAAAGTAAATTTTCATTTTTCTTCCTACGAATGACGAAGCTCACAATTTTTGTTCTCATATACGTCGATGATATACTAATCACCGGTAATGATCCCAGCCACCTAAAGTCTCTAGTTCTGAATCTGAACAATTTATTTTCCCTGAAAGATCTTGGTCTCATATACTATTTTCTTAGGATAGAAATCTGCAAAGACAATGTGGACATTCATGTGAATCAAGCTAAGTATACCTTTGATATCTTGAAAAAATTTAACATGATGAACTGTACACCAGTACCAACTCCAATGGTCATTGGACGTCAATTTACAAAAAATGATAGAACACCCATGCAATATCCATCTCTCTACCGTTAAGCTACTAGATCTCTTCAGTATCTCACCACCGTCAGACTTAATATAGCTTACTCAGTGAATAAACTTAGCCAGTTTCTATCTCAGCCTACTGACACTCACTATCAAGGAGTAAAACGTATTATCAGATATCTTAAAGGTATTTATCATCTGGGTCTACGTATCAAGGCATTCAAATCTCTTCAGGTGACTGCATTTATTGACGCAGATTGGGTCATAAATGTCAATGATCGAAAATCCATAGCTGGTGTTTGTGTATATCTTGGAAATACATTGGTTTCTTTGAGCTCTCGTAAACAAAGAGTTGTTTTTTTCTCAAGCACGGAGTCTGAATATTGAGCTCTAGCAGATGATGCAGTTGAGGTTAAGTGGATATGTTCATTATCGTCTGATGATATGGTGTGACAATCTAAGTGCTTATGCTTTTGCCTTCAATCCAGTTCAGCATGCACGTAGTAAACATATAAAGATTGACATCCATTTTATTCGTGATCTCATACTTTCAGGTTTCATCAATGTTCACTCTATACCTTCATCTCATCAAGTAGTAGATTGCTTCACCAAGGCGTTAAGTCATTTTCTGTTCATTCAAAACCGTAACAAATTCAGATTGACTCCAGCACCCTCTCGTATGAGGAGGAATGTTAGAACATAGAATTAATTCTTTTATTTTGTATTATTCTTTCTGTACATACTGTACCATTACAATACACGTGTAGTGCTAAGCCACTATCCCTCTCTGTCATATAACGAGTTCTATTATTCACAACTAATATATATGAAAAGAATGAGCACACACTTCTGTGTGTCTATCATTCCTTTCATTACGTAGTTTTTCTAACTCTTTCAATTAATAGATTGTCGAGATAAATCTTTTGTGGAAGTTAAAACGCAGTTGTATTATCGGGTCTCAAAATATTTCACAGAAAGTGAAGTTGAGAGATAGTGTTAAGGGTTGAGTCATGTTGGTTCAGTAAAATCTTACGTAAATCTATTATATTTCGGTAAAAGTGATTAAGCTATGTGAGAGGTTACAAACGTAGATAAAGTTTGTCAAATTGTGTTAATAAATCTCGGTATTAATTTATTTTTTGTTTTTTTAATTTTTCTGATTTTTTTCTATTTGTTAGAGACGAAATGGAAAGTTCGGAAACAATCCTTTCTTCATTTTTTCAGATACTCTGATTTTTCTCAGAATTTTCAGAGAATTTATGTTGGCAAACGGGAAAAACGGTTTTGTTTTGATTTTTCCCGGAAATTTCTGTTATGTAATGGATAGCTGCATATCCACGTCTTACTGGCAAATGAGGAATTGACTTTATCAATCTGAACGCAAGCGAGAAAGAGAGGTAGTAGATTTCCAAGCCCCAAAATTGACTTCAAGTCAATGCAGAGACACTCTAAATAATCCAACATTTTCGTCTCCTCTTTCTCTTCCATGTCCATGTAGAGCTAAGAGGTAAAGTCACTTTATTGCCGTTTCATTTGCGTTTTCTTTGTCTACTTCGTATCTATTGTTGTTTGCTCCGGGGAAGCTTTGTACTGCATGTCAATGAGAAACAGCAAGCTAATAATTTCTTCTCTTCTGTTTCAATTAATTCATTTTCTCAGTTCTTTGAGGTGTGAACAGTAAATAACGTGAATTTTACATGCTTAACCCAACCCAATTCTTGATAATAACATACACATCATTCTTTTTTTTTTTTTTTTTCCTTTCGTGGTAAGTTATTGTGATTGTTGATCCTGGATACGCTGGAATTTATGTAGTTGCTTTTTCACTATCATTTGATTTCCTTTAATTGGTCTTCTTGTTAGGTCAAACTGTTAAGGCGAAGTTGGTCCAGTGATCAGGTTGATTGGATGCGGCCTTCCTCGAAATCATTGGAAAGGTGTTTATATCTAAAACTTTATAGGATATTATCAGCTACGAAGAAAAGGAGTGTTATGGTGCTGGCAAAGAGCACAGTGAATCAAAAGATTTGATATACATATTGTCAATCACTGTGTTGAGGATTCATCATTCATCACGGTGAAATTCAAAGGCAATGGAGATGATTCCCATGGGACCTGTTTTGGCTGTGCTAATAAAACAGGTCCTTAAGACAGCTGAGGCTGCAAAGGATGTTCTCATTGAAAAGGAAAGTTTCAAAGTGCTATCCAAGCACCTATTTGACATTGAACCAATGCTGAAGGAACTGCAGCTTAAAAAACTGAACGATTCTCAAGCTACTAGGCATGCACTTCAAACTCTCGAAGCAGATGTCAAAAGGGCAAACAGTTTGGTTGAGAAGTATAAAGATCGAGCCCGTTTCTACTTACTTGTAAAGTGCAGACACATTGTGAGCGAGGTACAAGAAGTGACAAGGGATATTGGGAAGTCTTTGGCTGAAATTTCTCTTGCAAATGCAGATGTCCTTTCAGGTATGTCAAGCCAAGTGAATAAGCTACACAATGAAATGCAAAGTGTGGAATTTGAAGCCTCAAGTTCCCACTTCCAAATTGTTGACAAGTTGCACCAGGGTATTCGAGATCAGAAACTAGACCAGGAGTTTGCAAACCTTATGCTGGAAGAAATAGCTACAGCAGTGGGGGTACCAGTTGAACATTCGCAAATAAGCAAAGAGCTAGAGAATTTTAGAAATGAAAAAGAGGAAGCAGCCAAACGGAAAGAAAGAGCTGAAGTTTTTTTCTTGGAGCAGGTTATTGAGTTGCTTTCTAGAGCTGACGCTGCCCGAGATTTTATAGAAGTCAAGAACCAGTATTTTCAAAGGCTTCAAGCTATGGAGAGATATGATCCTAGGGAAGAACACATTGCTCCATTTACTCCTTTCCTTTGTGCGATAAAGAGGACTGTGATGATTGATCCTGTTAGCCTTTGCACTGGTACTACATGTGAGAGAGCTGCAATTGAAGAGTGGTTTGACCATGGTAAGATGACCGACCCAGAAACAGGTGAAATTCTCAAAGATACAACTTTAAGGTCTAATCTTCCTCTTAGACAATCCATCGAGGAATGGAGAGAACTAAATTATTGCCTCAGGATCAGAGCATGTAAAGAAAAGTTGCGCTCAGGTTCTGATGCATCTGTGGAAGAAGCGTTAAGCCAAATGCAAGATCTAATGACAGAGAATTCCATAAACAAAGACTGGATTTGTATAGCAGAACTTACTGATATTGCCATAACCATCCTTGGAAGCTCCAGGAACATAGATCTCATGAGGAAGATCTTAGTTACACTCAAATATACCGTGAAGGGGCATGCAAGAAATAAGGTAACCTATCTTTTCTGGTAATTTGGGGCACACACACTGGTTCTGCTAACAAGCAATGCTTTAGACATCCTTCTTTTTTACTATCCTTAATGTCAAAAATCATCTGCCATTGATAACTTTGAACTTTAGTATTTGACACTTGCAAAACTTCTGTGGTAATTCTGAAGCTGTTATGTTAAAAGTTGTTGAAATAATCATAGGTAGAATATGAATAATCTCTAATTATCTTTGTTTTCAAACACAAAACCTGGTTGTTAATAATGCTCTCTCTATAACTAACCTTTTCCATTTTATCCTTGAAAACTGTTATCTAGCTCATGCCACATATTTGGCATCTCTATTTAGTGAAGCATCTGGAAATTGTTGCCTTCATGATAAACATTTGGCATCTCTATTTAGTGAAGCATCTGGAAATTGTTGCCCTCATGATAAATATTTGGCATCTCTAGTGGGCGAGAAATCTGGGAATCATACTGACATAACCAGATTTTATTGGGGGTGAAGTGCTGTCCTACTCCTGGAGCCAATTTTTTGGTTTGTTCTTAGCATAACATCTAATTCATTTTGAAACATTATTTTTAGTTTTTATTTGAGAAGAAATAAAAATGTAAAGTAGTAGTCTTATTGACTTGAGAGATTGGAGTTCTAACTGTGAATCATGTTTTATAGGAAAAGGTTATTGAATATGGGGTTTTGGATGACATTATTCCCTGTTTAGCACATGATTCAAACATTGCAAAGGATGCGGTAGAGTTGCTTCATGAGTTACTGCAGGACAGGTGTACTTGGAATGTGTCTGCCTGCCGGAAACTCTCAACACTATGTGGTGCAGTTGGTTGCCTTGTCGCCCTTTTGAGTGGGCCAGTGAGAGAGTCAGCTACCTATGCAGAGACCATATTGAAACAACTTTTTGAAGTTGATGAGGAGAGCATTTCTCAAGCTGCAAAGTCGGGCTGGTATAAACCACTTATTGACAGGCTTGTACAAGGTTAGAAGTTTTTTCCTTCTTTCAGTGTGATTTTAGTCAATTCGATGAATTTAAATATCTGGCCAAAATTAAAGGCTGTCCAGTTAATATAGTTATTTAGTTAGACCTGTCTTCAATTACCAATGATTATACTTTATGTTTCTTTGTTGTTTCAAGTCGTATGCATGTGATGTGCAATGTGGTGCTAATTATGATATTATTGAGAAATTGCAATAATATTGCATCAAATGCATTGCATCTTCAGAAACATGTGACATGTAATGATGATAAAGGTTGAATTCTTCTTCTTGGGATGCATGTCTCAGTTAATTTTCAGATAGCTGACTCTATGATTTTGCAGCTTAAAGTGCTCCGTCAATTTTAGTTTCTGTCTCGCTATTTTTACTTGCTGCTGTAGCTTATAATCGACTCATTATCCTGAGACGGGACACAGAATAACACTGCTTTGATTAATATGAAAATTTACAGGGCCAGTTTCTTCAAGAGTTTCAATGGTAAGAGCTCTAGTAAATATGGAATTGGTTGATTCAGATTTGAAACTACTTGGAGAAGGAGGAATTGTCCCGCCTTTGCTTGAAATGTTGGCTTCAGGAAATATGGAATCAAAAGAGTTGGCTCTGTCTGCTCTGATTCAACTCTCTAGCTGTCGTGCAAATAAAGAGCTAATTGCCTCTGCTGATGGGCTTCCTCTCATTCTAAAGATGATATTCTCTACGCGTTTGTGCGCAATTGTTCTTGGAAAATGTTGTCAAGTTTTAGAAAAGCTTTCTTCAAATGATGATGGGACTAAATTCTTCGTTGATGGAAATGGGACTCAGCTTGAGTTGGAACCAATCATCAATAGTTTATTAGCTATGAAACTTCACAATGTCCAGAGGCCTGCTTTACGTGCATTTCTTGGTATATGTAAATCTGATCCAGTGTTTGTTAAGACTGCAGTGCTTAACACCAATGGATTGACTTTAATACTTCCTCTTCTTGATGAGACTGACTCAGAAATTCGTGAAATTGCTCTAAATCTTCTCTTTCTGTTTTCCTATGATGAACCACTAGGAGTTGTTGAGTACCTTCTTAAGCCAAAAAGGCTCGAGGCACTTGTGGGATTTCTTGAGAATGACAATAACAATAATGATGTACAGACGGCTGCTGCAGGGTTACTAGCCAATCTTCCAAAATCTGAAGCATCAATCACTACGAAGCTAATTGAGTTAGATGGACCGAATGCTCTTGTAAATATTGTAAGAACAGGAACCATGAACGCCATAGAAAATGCTCTGAGTGCACTGTTCAGGTTCACGGATCCAGTGAATCTTGAGGTGCAACGGAAGGTGGTGGACTTGGGAACTTATGACTTGCTCGTAAACTTACTCAAAACTGGATCAGTATTGGCAAAGGCAAGAGCAGCAGCACTTCTTGGTGAACTTTCCAAAAGCAGTCCAAAGCTTGTTGTCATGAACAATACAATCGGTTGCTTGTGCTTTCGACCAAAACATCCTCATCAATGTGCTGCCCATGGAGGTATCTGCAGTGTAGAAACTACATTTTGCCTGGTTCAGGCAAATGCTTTGCCTAACTTGATAGAACTCTTACAGGGAAGGATTCAAATAGTTGCTCATGAAGCAATTCACACACTGTCCACGTTGGTTCAGGAAAGTTGTCCTAACAGAGGTGCCAGTGCTTTGCACGAAGCTAATGCCATAAAGCCTGTGTTGGATGTTTTGAGGTGGGGGTCAGATTCTTTAATAAAAAAAACTCTGGAACTTTTGGAGAAAGTCTTCCAGTCGAGGGAAATGGTGGATATATATGGCTCAGCAAGTAGGTTACTTCTCATTGGTCTAACTGGCGGGCAAATTCACAGGGATCGTCATCTTGGTAGGAAGGCTGCAGCAGTCTTATCACTCCTTGAACACCCTTCAAGATCATCAACATCTCTTCTGTCAGGATTATTTGGATCATAAATCGAGAAACAGACAGGCAACTAAGCTTACTTCCTATATCTTTAGCTCATGAATGCATCATTTGCCACTACCCTCAGACTCAGTTATCTATTCATCCCTTCTACTAGCTTTTGGTAACCTTTTCTACATCATACTGGAATTGTTATGCTACACACGAAAGTCCTACAATTCCTGAGAATGGCATTGAAAAGGACCTTCCATATGTACCAAACAATTCGTATACTTAAATGAGTTTATGAGGGCCTGTACATTTTTGGTAGTTCAATACAGCAATAGATTTCATCCTTCTGGTTTCTAATGAGGCACTGCCATCTCATTACTCTCCTCAGTGGCAATTGAGAACATAGGTGGGAACTTGAATTCCTTTTTTTTTTTTTTTCTGCTTTGGGTTTATTCTTTATACTGAAATGTGAAATAATGATTTCATGTATTAACCTTAAGAATTCTATACACGCAAAAGCCTTGCCAATCATGTTGGATACATCATATTTAAGAAGCTGGATATACAAAATTACAAGTTAAACTTGTTATATTTTGTATTGTATTTTGCAAAAGCGCTCAATCTCATGGATCTAATACATATTATTAATGAATCCTATCAATTGAATAAACTCTTTGAAAAATCTGAAAAATTTAAAGCATACAAATAATAAGATTTATTCATTGATAAGAAAAAAAAGAGAACAGCAATTGAAATTTAATGATAAAATAGAATGATGATTGAATTAATGATAAAATAGAGTCCTTGATTTTAAACAGTGAATTAATATAAAAGAATTTTTTATTATCCACCTTATCTTATGGCTAATTAATATGGTTATTGACATTTTAACCCTAGGGCGCGGGTGAGTTGGTAAAAGGTTCTCTTGGTTTAAATGAGATCGTGGGTTCGAACCCTCCTCTCATGTATACAGCCGTTTAAAACTTGGGGCTAGAATTTTGCTTCCCGCAAAGAATCTACCAGGCTCGAGCGGGAATTAATCTGGGTGTGGATGACTTAAAGATGTCTTCCCATAGTTAAAACTCTTCTAAGATATCTCATGGGCAACCAAAAAAATTTATTGACATTTTTACTCGAATTCGACTTTGTTCAAAATTAATAAGTAAAGATTAAATTGATAGAAATTTAAGTTGAAAGCTGACAACAGAAAAATAGAAATGAAATTAAATATAACTTAACAATCAATTTCGAGAGGCATTTAAGGAAAATAATAAAAAGTCACTTGACACATGCTTTGCTTAAACACACAGCCAAACATAATTTGCTAATGAAAGCGAAGAACATGGCTCTTCTACATGTGTTTCCAAAACCTTTCTCTCTTTCTTGTAAGTTGTAACCCTAATTTACTGATAAGAAAGGAAATAAAAAGGATCCAAATCCAAGGTTGGCCAAGTTGTGCAACAAACTTGGACTTCTTTAGGAAGAGTTGTCCATTAAATCTGAGCTACATTTAAAACTTTTAAGTGTTTGAATCAGAAATTATTTCCCATTCAGCAAGTAAGCAAAGTTGAAGTCGTTCGGTAATAAAACAGAGTAGGACACGTTTGGTGGATTCCAGCGAGTATGATTAATAAGACTCAAGTTTTGATAAGATAATAGAAGTCAAAGATATTTTTTTAATTTTATATGTATTTTAAATTATTATGTAATATTATAAAAATTGTTAATAATTTGTGTTAAAATTTGATACAATTCACTTTTATAACCGACTCGAATTCAAATCCGATCGAACTTAAACCACCCTAACTTTAATCAATTTAAGGTTAATTCAAATTAAATATAATGTCATTATTTAAAAAAATTGAATGCAAGCCTTGTTATTCTTAAGAATATGTAATAGAGTGATTATTTGTCTTTTACAAATTGTTTTTTAATTACTTATATAATGATAATAATGAACATAATAAAAATTAGTATTTGGTATTTATATTAATTTTAATCTTTATATTTTCAAATTAACAATAATAAAATTAAATTCGTTAAAATGAGTTTTACATGATTTTTTTTAGAGTTTAAAAAATTCATTAATAAATATTGAAGATTACATGAAATGAGGCTTAGCTCCCAAGTGAGTTAAACCCACTTGAGTCATTAAATTTCCCTAAGTAAGCATACGACGACGTTCAGCGCTAAAATACAGCGCGCTACGTTTTACAAGGTCGTTTTACCATTTGGGTATAACGACTTAGGGCTTTCTCAAGTCTTCTATCCCTTTATCGATTAGGGTAGAAAAGAACTAACTCTCTGACGGTGATGCAAATATTGATTCCATGGAGTTTCTCACGCTCAATTCTTCAAACAGGTAAATCAACTTAGGTATCTTTCTCAACTACAAAAACTTTTACGATTAGGTTACGACTTTTTGTGTTTCAACTTTCCAGACCTTACGTTATTGGAGGAAGAGGAAGCTCTCTGGGGCTCAGCTTTTTTAGGACTAATCGATGAGGGAGATCTCGACTCAAGTAGGTATATTCAGTTCAATTTTTGGTTCAATCTTGATGTCCTTTTTCGAATCCTTTCTCAGATATTCTCATAGAATCTCTATTTGGAATATTTTTACTGTTTGCATGTTGGAGTGTTGTGTTTTTTTTAATCATTTTACTACAAAGGGCTATTAGACTTGAATTTCTAATAAAAGATGGTGTTGTCTTTTCATTAACAGCCTCTTTAACATTTTCTTTTTTTTACAGAGGAAAAAAATCTAAAAAAACGCTCGACTCAGATCACCCCTATTATAGAATTCGATGGTAAAACGCTCCGTTCATATCTTGGTGGAGTAAATCCCTAACAATCATCGGAGGCTCCTGAAGATACTGTAGCCCTGGACCAGATAAAGAAGTTAAAGTAGCTAGACTATCGGTATATTGGTTCCCTTCTCGATGGATATGTTATAGTTGAACCTCCCATGCACAATGAATCAACCCTTGAATATCTGTCAATAAAGGATAAATGTTAGACATAATGCTATTGGAAGAGAAAAGAATATTAATAACTTCTAGCGAGTCTACTTTGACTACCACACGCCAATAGCTACAATTTCACGCCAGTGTGAGGCTTGAATAAACCCCTTATAATTCTGCCTCCAAAAGTACGCTCACTTCAATATTCTGGATAAATCCGCCACACTAGTGGCCCTGGTATGTTCGAAGTAGTCCTCCAGCTGCAGCAATATTGGAGCTTGTTTTTACTATGCCATCAGTATTTAGTTTGACCCATTCCTTAATAGGTTTGGTCCATCCCACTAGAGTACCCAACGGCATACCCTATGTCTAAAAAACACGATTTTTCACCACTTTGGCCCGGATGATCCAATCAACATAATCTATGACTATTCTAGTTCCTTCTACCGATCAAACAAAGTTGGCCTAAAAAATACTATTGTTATGTCATTTCTATAAGAATCAATAAGTGACTCTAAAAATAAGAGCCCACGCTATCTGTTTAAACTGAACGTGATATCTAAGGTTTTTAAAGACTCACGTCTCTCGTTTTATTAGAAAATTTTCCTATCTATTATTTCAGAAAGGATTTTTTGCCAAAAGGATGTTACTCTAGGGCAATCTTGTTGAGTGTGGGTAATTGACTCTTCTTGTCCAAAGTAGTAATAATCGCTGTCCATTATTAAATGACAAGCCACCCGCTGCTGATTGGTTAGCAATTTCTTCTTAGCCAAGAGTTAAAGGAAAGACCTAATCTGTTGTAGTCCTGTCCATTTCTAAATGACCTCCCAAGACCTACTATAATCATCTGTATTGTTTTGTTCAATAAGATCATAAGTAAACACCACTGTAAATTTCTTGTGGTTTGTGTGACCATTTTCTTAGAAAAGTATAATTTGATAGCAGCAACTAGCAAGTGCTTTCAAATCTTTTTTTATTTTTAATAATACTTTTTACAACCCATTTTATATTAAAATAACTTTATCTTAATTTACAACACCAAATAATAACAACTCACTCAAAGTTTGGCTAATTATAAGGTCTAGGAAGGTAACATTCAATAGGAATCTGATGATATGCGAGATTTAGAGGATCCAGTAGTACATAATCTTACCCTGAATAATACATAAAAAATAAACAAATAAATACAAATGATAAAATCATTATTACAATAAATATAAAGCAAGGTTAAAAAATAAGAAAAAATATAAAATAGGCAACTACGCAAATAAAGAAAGAGATAAACAAATAAATAACTACATTAAACAAGTTAATATAAGAATATATTTAAGCTACGTAAGACAATATTTAGTTTACAAAACACAAGCCTCTGTGTCCTCAAGGAAAATATTTAAAAGATTCATAAAAAAGAAAAGGACCTCTGTGTTTAAGATCTTTCGTCATTTTTCTAGCACTCCAAAGTTTTATATATTAATAATCATATCTTTGATAAGTTTAAGGAAAATTATATTATTTTTTATCGCTTTCTTTCAATTTTTCTTAAACTTTTTTTTCTTACAGTTTCTAATTAAAAATTTTTCGCATCTTCTCATTAGAGATTAGGATTTCTCTTCTTAACATATTTGAACTATTTAATCTTTGTCTCTCTTAAAATTTTATTAATATTAGTCACTTTTAATTTCTTTCTTACCATTAAAATTTATCTTTTCTTTTAGTAACTGGAAATGTTGTTGAACTACAAATAGGTAATCACAGAAAAAAATCTTCCCCGGACAAAGTATATTACAGGACTTTCACATTTTACATATGATGTTGTCCTTGTAACTACTTTCTGGGTAGCAGCGGAAACCCTTATTCAACACAGGTCATAAGTCCGACAGTCAAAAATCAACATAAGTAGCAGAAGACGACTTCTCTCCTTATTGTTGATTCAAAGTCGCATGTTCACACTTATGATCAAATTCATCACATCAGTTAGTTTCAGAAAGCTTTTTCATTAATCTTCATTGTTTGACGTTTACTTTGTCATACTCTTACCTAATCCGTTACAGAATTTAATGAGCTGTAATTAAGATTTTAAAGTTCTAACATATTTTTGTTATTAACTAATCACATTTTATAAATATTTTGAATAAATTATAACTAGTAAGAATAATATTTTTAATTTTCTTATAATTCTCCTTTTATCTCTCTCTCTTTTTACATTTTTATTCGAATGTAAGTAAGAACTCTCCTTTTCAATAAAAACACTACCAAAAGCTTCTGTAATGTCTACATTTGGAGGCCTTTTCATGAAACAGTGGTTTGAAAACATTGAACATTGTGGGGATAAAATCAACATAAATGAGCATAAGCCGCTGAGCGTTAAAGGTTGCGTCATGTGGCAACTAAAAACAACGAGATTCGGTTGGGTTGCTTGGTACAATGATTTTATGAGCTTTCAATTGTAACAGTTAAGGAACCATATGAAAGCCACCGTATGTGACTTGAAACAATGGTTTACTTAAAACAAGGCTTCTCTAATCCAAGTTTGACATACCTTTGTTTCACTTCATATGCTTTGTTTTATCTGCCTTAGTTGCTTTGCGTGTTCTACCAAAACCTTTTTGTCTCCCCAACAACACACTCCAAAATCTTCCAAATCCTTAAAGCACCCATGTTTTAGGTGGATAATGGTGTTAAAAGGTATTGCATCGTTTCCATCAATTTTGATGTAGATTGACATCTAAGTCTTTTATATGAGAAATTACTTCTAATTTAATTAAAAAATAGTTTAAACTCTAATAATAAAATAGATTTATTGATGATTGTTTCGTCTGGTTAGTCATCTTCTTGTTTAAAAGAATAAACTTTATAATCAGTAAATTTAGGAGGTACTTGGTTGATGGGTTTAAGAAGAGGTTAATAGGTATGCTACTCACCCCCAAAAGTAGCTCCAGAAGGGAAGATTTGTAGACTATTATAAATGTTGAATGCTCTTGTAGTTGTCCAATGTGAGATTCCTGACACACCCCTCTCAGCCCAGAGTAAGACTGGACATCTTATAGACATATTGGGCAAAGGGATATAACCAACATCGCCCCAAACTATTGAGACAAACTGGCTCTGACACTATGTTAGAAGGCTTAACTCACCACCAAAAGTTAGCTCAAGAGGGAGAGGTTTGCACACTATTATAAATTGTTGAATGCTTTCATAGTTGTTTGATGTAAGATTCCTGACAAAGTAAGGAATAAAAAGTGAATGGTTAGTTGCTGATTATTCTTATAGGGTAATATTTTGATATCTTCCTTGTGGAGAATTTTCTATAGAGTCATTTAGTAGAGGAATAAAATTTATTCCTTAATAATGATTCTTTTTAAACTACGCTAAAAAAAGGCATATTTAGAAATATTTCGTAAAGAAATATTTTACCATCTGAAACACCAAATTAAAAAAACTCTCAATCTCCTTTTTTCATCTAAACAAAAAGGTAAACATCTTATGTTTTCTAATACGAAATAATGCCCTTTTTTTAGGAATTTTCAGTTTCAATAAAAAATATATATTGAAATTATGTATACAATAATGTTTAAACCACAAGACAATAAATCATCGAAATGGACACGACACGATTTTGACCCCTTTGATATTTAAAAATAGAGTAAATGCTAAGGTAGTGGTACCGAACCAAACTTTATATATTAAAATAAAATATTATATTTATTACATTTCGTGTGTGTTTGATTTCTTGTCCAACATTTCTAACTCGGGGATGGGCCCAAATGAAAATCCTAGGCCCATACTCAAGCCGAACCTTCAAAGAATTCCCCTAAAAGCCACACGCAGCCAACTGAAAGTGAAAGAACGGACATGAAGTGTAAATGCAAGACTTTGGTTGGGTGGGTATCGTTTGGTTGGAAGTTTGGGGCAATAAAAGAGAGAGAGATTGGATTGAGTCGTCTTCGTCTTTGCCTTCAAAATGGGACAAGACAACGCAAGTTTCAAGAAACAAATTAAATATATATGTATATATTTTTAGGTATGGAATGGAATGAAGGCAATATCTTTTTTATTACAAAATATCTTTTTTCTAACCGTTAACAACTATCGAGTCTCTGATAGCCACTGTTCACATTTGTGGTTCAGATTTTGACATTTAAAACACAAATTTTCACCACCACTGCCACCGTCCACGGCCAAGGGCCACTTTCGTGCTCTACCCATCTTCCCCATCCCACCTCTCAATGACTCGGGAAGTTTGTCCCTTCTTGTTCTTATTCGAACATTTGTTTGTAAGCTAATTACAACATATATGTTCAACTGTAATACACATTACAATAACATATAAACTACATGCAGAGAAAATTAAAATACTTATTGATGTTATTGCTTGAAGAGTCTGCATTTTTAGAAATCTTCTAAACTTTCAATTCCTACTTTGATGGTGTATTTTCAAAAGGGAAAAGAAACTTATAAATTCCAAAATTTTGAATGGAAAAACATATAATAACGTGCTTCCATCAAGAGCATGTTCAGTTGCTATAAAATCAGGATGTTTATACTTGTTAACTACATAAAGTTGGACCATTTATGACTACCAAGAATATGAAAAGTTTTCACATTCTCCCACTTGATCCAACGTTTAACTTGGTATCAAATCCTAATCCGATCCAAATATAATATATGAATTATGATTATAAGTTAAATGTTATATAAGCATATAATCTTTAGTTCCTTGAAGGTACCTTGATATTTTCTTTGTAGGTCTTAGTGATCTAATCATGAGTTACTCTGATATTTGCTTAACATTTCAACAGCAAATGCAATGACAACTCTTGTACAAACTTGAGCATATCAGGCTTTCGATTACAAAAACATATGGAACATTTTTCATTTGTTCCCTTTCAAAATCATTTTTTGAGCATTGATCCAAATTGAACATATTCCCTTTCACAATGGGAGCTACATTTGGTGAATAATTTTTTTATCTAAAATCTCTCTAAAACTTTATTAACATAAGTTGTTTGAGATAAATCCAAAATGCCAAAAAATATGTCTTGATGGATTTTAATGTCAATGTCATAAGATGCATCACCTATATCTTTCTTTTCAAAATTCTTACAGAAATTTTTTTTCACGTCATATAACAAACCCTATCATTGGTTGCAAATAATATGTCATTCACATTTAATACAAGAAAATAAAATTTACTCCCATTAACTTTTTGGTACATACATTGATTCATGATATTTTCTTCAAAACTAAATAATGGAATAATATCATGAAATTTCAAATATCACTAGTGGTATGCTTGTTTTAATCTATATATGAATCTTTTAAGCTTGCAAACCAAACACTCACCATTGCCAGAGAAGAATCCTTCTGGTTGTTTCATGTAAACTTCTTGCTCTAGGTCACTATTTAAGAAAGTTGTTTTTCACATCCATTTGATGCAATTCTATGTCAAAGTGAGCAATAAACATCAAAATTATACGAAGTGAATCTTTTTTAGACCCAAAAGAAAAGTATATGTGGAATCAATTCCTTCTTTTTCAGTGAATCCTTTAGCAGTCTTGCCTTGAATCTCTCAATGTTGCCTAGTGAGTTATTCTTTGTCTTAAATACCCACTTGCAACCTATGGGTTTTGCTCATTTAGACAACTCAACAAGATCCCAAACATCATTATTCTTTATGGAATCTTCCTTCATGGCATTGTACTATAAATTTGATTCTTCGCAACTCATGACATGTGAAAAGGTTTTAAGATCATTCTCATCTCCTATATTGTAGTCAGATCCTTATAGATATATGACATATTCACTATTAATAACTAATTTCCTTGTCCTAGTAAATCTCCTTAATATTGCACCAACATCCTCCTATAAAGTTTGTTGTTCAATTGGTTGTTGAATGCTTTCAGGTAATTTCTAAATAACTGTATCTACTGAATTATCAACAAATTGTGGAATTTCTTTATTGTCATTTGTGTTGATTGTAGGATGTTGAATTTCAACAGTTGGTTGTACAGTCGTCTTATGAGCTTTAGTCCACAAGGACTTAGAAAGTTTAGAGCTACTCAACATGCTTCATACCATGTCCAATAATTTTCGATTTCTTCTTTCTACCAAACCATTTTGGTCTGAAGGTCCAAGCATAATGTATTGGGCTACTATCCCGTTTTCTTGAAGACACCTCACAAACAGATCAGTTTCTTGTCTACATTCAATATATCTACCATAATGTTCCCCACTTCTATCAGATCTCACAATCTTAATTTACTTACTGCATTGTTTCTCTACTTCAGATTTGAATATTTTGAAAGCATATAGTGCTTCATTCTTGTTATAAAGTAAATAGAGATACATATATCGTGAGTAATTATCTATAAATGATATGAAGTATTTTTTACCATACGATTCCATATCTACATTATGAATATCTGCACTTATGATCTCTAATATGTCTGAACTTCTCTCATCACCTTACTTTGATTTGTTGGTCTGCTTTCTTTTTATGTAGTCCATATAAGTTTCGAAATTAGTAAAATTTAAATTATTAAGTCCTCTGTCATTCACCAATCTTTTAATCCTCTTTATGGAGATATGTGCTAATCTCCAGTGTCACACCATAGAGGAATTTTCATTCATGTTATAACATTTTGTTCCAGCATGAACATATGTTGCATTATAACAAGTATTATCTTGTAAATTAAAACAGAAAAGACCATCAAATAATGTATCATTTCTGATAAATTCAAATTTATAATTCAACATAAAAGATTCATCTGAAAATGAAAGGAATATCCAAATGGTACAAGTTTTGAAACTGAACCCAATTTCTTATAGAAATTGGGAATATAAAATGTCTTTTTTTCTAATTTTAAAATAAAACTAGTACATAAAATTAAATTGCAATCTCTAACAGCCTATACATGCGAACGTATCTTTTTTCCATATAAGATATACTTCTCACTTCCCACTAGCTTCCTTGGGTTTTGCAAATCATTCAACTCATTTGTAATATAGATTATACAACTAGAATCAATCCACCATGTGTTATGACAAACTTAAGTTAAATTAGATTCAAAACAAACTAGTGAGATTAAATTAGTTTTCTTTTCAAGCCATTCCTTATGTTTGACACAATCTATCTTCATATGTCCTTTGCAAAAGAAGCACTTGTATTCCTTCTTAATGTCAGCTTGGGCTGGTATTTGACCTTTTCCTCCCCTTGAGTTGGCTTGATTTGTCTTCTTTCCTTGAACAACTAGATGTACATTAAACGAACTCTCTTCCTGTTCCATCGACAATTTCCCTTCCTCTTGAACTCATATGGTCATTAATTCATTTATTGACTACTTATCCTTATGTATATTATAAGAGATTTTAAAGGGTCCGTATAGTGGTGGAAGAATGTTCAAAATGTAATAGACCAGGAAATAATCAAGCATCTCATCCTCAAGTTTCTTTAACTAGGCCACAATGTCTCTTATCTTCATGATGTGCATATGCAAACCTCGAACACCAGTGAGCCTTATAGATAAAAAATTCACAGTAAGGTCCTTGCAAGTGCTTTGTCTGAAGCTTTTAATTAATCATCAATAGCCTTCAGTGGAGCATGGACATTGTCATATTGTTCTACGAAACCACAAATGCCAGCAAAAATTTTGGTTTCAATAAAC
>JANSVB020000473.1:145790-158621 GCA_025504935.2 Erythroxylum haughtii
ACCATCAATGGTAATGGTAATCATTCCTTCATCTTAACCAACCATCATAATTATAATGATTATATCCATTATCATTCCTCACTGTATTCATTCCCATTCCCATTCTCATTTCCCTTTATGAACTAAGCGCCCCCCTGAGAATTATAACTAATAACTTTATTCTTGGAGCATAATTTTAATTGTCAGATTTGATATTAGAAATTCATTAGCAATCAGGGATTTAAATCATAATTAAGATGATAATTAGCAAATACTTAAGAACAAGAATATCATGTCTCAGATAAAAAGGCGTGTTTTTATTGTTATCAAATACGTATTTTAGTTTATATCTTTCATTTTTATAATTGAGACAATAATACGGTAATAACATTCAATTTAGGATTAATTAAAGCGCTTTGAATCATTATAAAAGGATTTTTTATTATATAAATTGATTAAGAATTACGAATTAACAATTTTGAAACTAAAACTTCTTTTTATCAATTTTATATTTGAGTAGTCACAAAAAAATCATATTTTAGATATTATTTATATGATAAGTAGTTTTAATATAAAAAATCAAGTTAGTTCATTAAATGGTGTTTGCTTTTATGTTAAAAAAATAAAATTCTAAAAACAATATCATTTCAGTTAATACAAAATGAAATCATTTGATATGATAATATAACTTTTTATTAGAACAATTTGTCATATATAATAATTAAAAATCACATTGTATTCATCAATATATTAAACTCGAGCAAAGTTACGTAACAAATGTGTTAGAGCGGCCCAACACCATCCAATTGCCTCTCCAACAATCCAAAGAAAACACCAAAAAAACACTCTCTCTTGGTTTATTGCAAATGCCTAAACCAAACAATAGTCTCTTCAATGGCCAAAGCTCCATTTCTCAAAATCTTGAACAAACCAAATGATGACCACTGAAGAGTAATGCAGTTTAGTTCATTACAGAAGTACAGCAGATGCAGTTGCTGAAGAGGGATGACCTGCGTTTATGCTTGTCCTTTGCCTTAATAAGCGAAACTGATGCAACTTCTTTAGTACCTGCACTCCAGGAGTCCTTGTCTTTCTTCTTTAAACCAGCTTGGGTTGGTTCAGAATCAACCTCTTCATCATCACCTTTCCTGAAGCCAAGGAATGGAGTTCTTGATTTCTCAGAATCACTTCTTTCGAGAGGAATCACTTTCTCTTCTGCAGGAATTACTTCATATTGAAATGAATCTCTCTCAAATGTTGCATGAGGAAGCCTGCACTGTATGCTTATGTCAACCTGGCTTGATAAGCACTCAATTGCAGTCTTATCCTGATATAGTAGAGAGTTTTGATCAGATTCTTCGTCCTTTGCTTCTCTTCGAAGAACAAAATCGAAGCTTGGAGACTTCCTTATCTTTGCATGAACATTCAAAGTATCAGCATTCGAGTCAATGCTGAATCTCTCTGCATTTTCTTGTGTCTCGTAATTATTTCCTGCTACCATAGCTTTCTCAACTTTACTGCATTGTTCAATGCAGTGATCATGTAATATTGAAGATTGAGTTTCTAACCCTGACTCTGGAGTTGCAATGATATTATGTAGAAATTCAGGTAAACCTCCATCACTTGCCGTCCTATCCACAGAGACCAAGGTTTCTTCAGGGAAGCTTGAGGCGGCAGAAATGGAAGCCGTGGCAGCAAAGAAATCACTGAAATTTGCAGGCTTCAATTCCAGGTCTGAATTTCCATTGACTTGAGCATTATCAGGTTCCATTTCAGCTTCCCCTTGGTGATCTTCAGCCTGAAACAGAAAACCAGGAGTTTCTGGTGTACATGTTTGATGTTCTCCAGCTTCTTCTTCTGCAGTAATTCCTCTACTATGTGAAATTTCACTTCGTTCTCTCATCAGTGGAACTACTTGTTTATCTGATGATTCCTCTTCCTCAAGTTTGCAATCTTGTTTTCCTTCTTCTTTAAAATGACCATTAGAAAAAGGTATTTCACCTAGAATCATTTCAGGTTTGCTAACCATTATAGGCTCTGCTTTTGCCTCCCTGAAGTTTTCTTCGGCAGTCTCATTCCAGTTGTTGTTTTCAGAAACCACCTTTTCACTAAACTCGAAAGAATTATGATCATCTTTTTCGTCTTCACCTTCTGGTTCTGTAATTATCAAATTTTCTTCGCAAATTTCAATTGTAGAATCCTGATGGGTCATCAGATTGAGTTCTGGTGGTGGCTGAAAGGCATCCTTTCCATGACAATTTGTCTCAGTACTTGACTCTCTATTTTGTACCTGTTCAAGAACTCTAACTTCAGATTCCTCATCAATCGACACTTCATTTTCCTCTGTCGCCATTCTTTCTGCGGTCAGATAATCTATTTGATTCTCCAAATCTAGATTAATGTCAGAAACAATGATTTTATCAGGATTGTTGTGCTTGTGGTATCCATTCTCCTTACTCGAACATGAGATGTTATCATCTCCATTTTGTGAACTGGAGCTATCTTGTGTCCGTTTAACGCCATTTATAATTGATGAGTCATAAATCTCATTATGATCAACGGATAGATATATAGATTCTTCCTGCTCTGCATCATCATCCGATGACGATACTTGGACCAAAGTTGATTTCGAAACCACCCCTTCCTCTGTTTCAGTTTACAAAATACAGAACAGTTTTACCACATAAAATAGATTCCCTCTGTTTCAGTTTACAAAATACAGAACTGTTTTATCACATAAATTAGATTCTATCTGATAGTAAGCGTTTTAAGAGCACAGACATAGATGAATATAAGACGAAGATCCGGTTGAAAAAAAAATAAACTTTCAGTATCTAAGGGGCCTGATTATGTTAAAGGTAGGTTGAATTCTTGAGAATTATGCTAACCTTTGCCAAGAGAAACCTCGATCCCAAGGTGACTCTTGCTTGTTTCCAAAAGATTCTCCTTCAAATTCAACTCCATCGTCAGGTCATGTTCTCCCACTTCCTTCTCAAATGAAGCTGGCTGCATTTCAGAATCTTCAGTACGATTTTCATTGGATTCAGTTTCAGGTTTTGGAGATTCAGCAGGAGGATAACCTTCTGCAAAAACAAAATGGCCGCCTAAGTCAGTCTTGCTTGGAATTCAAGTTATTCCTGAATGCTTAGTTTTATCAAACTAGATAAAACCTGTTCTATTAGATGATATCAGGGCATCGGTGTTAGTCTGTCCTGCTCCTTGCTCATCAACAGGATCTAAGACCGTCTCCTTCTTATGATAATCTTCACTTTCAGCTGCAGTAACGCCATGATTTTCTTCTTTGACATCTTTAACCAGAGCAACTTCATGTGTAAAATTCCCCTTAGCTTCAGTGGTGGTATCTTCTTCTTCTGTATCATTTCATGAGCATTATAGTAATGATTAACGTTCACATTTTAGGATGTACAAACGTCTCAAAGTCATACCTCGCAATCCAGAGTTGTTGTTGCCCATTTCGTTTCCCATATTCAATATGCTGGATCCTGCAATACAAAAAGATCAACTCCTACAACTTATCAACCTGACCATGAATATGAATTCCGTTACACTGTTCTAAAAGTACATACCATGACCATGAATGTAATACAGCTAAACGTCTGAGACTCTGCCAGAGTGTTGATGCTTGATTAAGACATCAACTTCACTAGCATTGCTTGGAAAAAAGTGTCTATTCGGGTCACCTGTCATCCAAACTGATACATCACCAAAAAGTCAGCAACACATTAAATCTTGTCATTCTCTTTTCCCACTTTACATGACATTCTGTGACTGCGAATTATATTATTAGAGAGATGGGGACATTGCTATGTATTTAAAGTCTAGGCAATCTTGAAGGAATATTTAGGGCAGCTCAAGGGTCCAACCTAGTCTCTATATAATAACCAATTCATTTGCATAGCGAACAGATGCTTGTCCAGATTTGACTTTACTGCAGTTAGTTTGTTGAAGATAGCAGGCCCAGATTCTGAACAATTCATTAATATTATCCCTTTTCAGAAAGTTCAAAAGAGTTGTAAGTCAATGAGAAATCACAGAGAAATGATTCTCTGTCTACCCGGAATTACCTCCATATTGGATGTCAACTTTCAGCTAACTAAAACTGAGAAACTTGATGTTAGAGAAAGGACCTACATCCCGGGCCATAGAGGACCCTGAGAGGGTTGAAAAAGTGTTGGAGGGTCATGGAATCCGAGACAGAACTTGCCATGATAAAGTTGTATACGTAAATAGTGGCTGTACCGACTTTTCGGGTTAAGTGAATGTTGTACAGTGGTTATGATAAGGAAGTAAAAACAGGTGGGTCTAGCTATATATTGAAGATTGCTTGGGTTGGAAGCTGATTTCCTGTTGCAGGGATGGCCATGGAACTGCTTTTCTTTTATCTTTTAGTTCTCTTTTTCAGCCTAACCACATTATGGCTGTGAATTAATATGGAACTCTCTTCAACTTTTGCACAAGCTCAAAAGCTGAAGAATTGGACCCTTCCCTCTACTTTTTTCTATATAAAAGGAACATTTAGCTAAGAGTTGGTGGAGGTCCACCATATTCTGCCATCTTTAAGCTAAAAGATTAGTAGATGAAATGATGATGACCACATTGGCGTGAATATGTAGTAGTTAGAACCTTTAAAACTTATGAGGCCAACTCATATGGTCACTTTAAGTTAATAACTTTAATTAAAAGAAATAAAATACGAGAAGTATTTTATTTTAATTTATTAAGCTAACCTAGTTAATGAGATTGAGAAAGGAATTAAAATATTGTCCTCGGAGGATTCAACCTCTCATATTGTTAGTTTTTTTTCTAAGCAATACTAACTTGGTAAATTTGATGTTCAAAAAACCGAATCGGTTCAATAATTTTAGCAATAAAAATTTTGAATCGGTTAATTTTTCAGTTCGATTTAGTTTAATAATTTTTTTGTTAAAAATCAATCAATTTATTCATTAATCGGTCAGTTTTTACAAACCAAATAAATTGATTAATTTTTATTTAATATTCTCTTTTTTAATCAAACTTTAAATTGTTCGACAGGAAGGGTATTATTCTTTAATTATTTTTCAAAATCTTTAATTTCATTCAATCTTGAACCAATTTTAAAACAATTTGATATTGGTCGAAACTTTTAAACTTTAAACCTCTTGGTTTAAGGTTTTTAAAACTTTGATAAAAAAGTAAATATGATCATTTCTGCTTATTAACTATTTGCCTTGATGTTTGTTTGTGTAATTAATATAACTCTTGCATTTATCCTTCTTATTTCAAAATAATCAGTATCTTAATTATTATTATTTTAATATATTTGAGTTGGGTATATAGTTTGAGTGACAAGATTTAGAAACTTAAACGAGGAGATTATCTAATCATCTACTACTATTACTACTACTACTATTATTATTATTATTATTATTATTATTATTATTATTATTATTATTATTATTATTATTAGAAATTGAAATTCTATAAAATTTGAGTTAAGGTAAAAAAAATTCCAAGCAATAGTTATATGATAATAAATTTGATCAAATTAAAATTCTACTAAATTTGAGTTCAAATTTTTTTTAAAATTTGATCTTCATATTACATTAAAACAAAATTTTAATTTTTTAATTTCTTATGTTCTTTTCAAACCACTTAATTTCTTAAATTTAAATTCAAAGTGGATCTAAATATTAATTAATTCATATTTTGCCAAACCCAGATCAAAATATTAACTATACGAATGGACTGATGTTTTTGCTCATCTTTTCTAAGCCGTGCAAGTTCTACAGCCAAATCCCAAGGATCTCTCTTTCTTCTAATTTAATATGTATTAAGATCAATACAAACCGATTGCTTCGTTACAATCTTATTATATAAATAAAATTAGTATAATGCATGCGATTAAATATTTTATTTAATAAATTTTAAAGACCATTTATAAGATTTAAAAATATATTTTTAGATTCTAACCCTTTAAATTTCTAATCTTTTGTTAGAATTTAAAAAAGTATTCACAATGTTGAAATTTTACTCTTAAATTCTGTTTTTAATAAAATTATTTAAAAAAAAAATTAATGCTTAAAACCATCTATCTTAAGTAGCTAATTTAATTTGTATCATTTTAATATTTTAATATCTTAAGTAGCTAACATAATATATAAAGATTAATTTTTTAAAGTAGATAATTTCATTATAATTTAATATTTCTAAAGGTCTTGGTTTGTTATATAAAATTAATAATGTGTGAATGTGTCTATACCTTATCTATATAATTGGTCCAAGTAATTTATTCATTTATTCACCTTATCAGTAGCAAGGTTTTGGATTTTATACCGTATTGGTTGATATCGGTCAAAAAAATAATAAGAAATTCGGTAGTTTAGTACTGGCGAATACTGGTATCAAATATTTTTAAAAGATGAGGGATTTATTTTAAAAAATGAAACTGTCTCATTTAAAAGTTGAAAGACACAGTTGATTGAGCATAAAGTTTGGTCCATATGCATGCATCATAAAATTTGGTTCACATATGTTGCAGGCAATGAGAGTAAGCAAAGTGGAAAGTGGACAATTTCTATCAGGTAAAGTCGCATTGAATCCACCTATTAGAAAAGAGCAAAAAGATAGCGACCTTTCTATTGTGCCCTGACTGACAAACCAAGGCGGCTTTTAGAGATAGACAGATACAGATACAGATACAGAGAGACGGATTGGCCAACTCTCATCAAAAACCAAAAGTTTATTCAGCGATTTTAAATTACATGCTTTCGTTTGGGGGAATAAAAAGAGGTGAACTTTGTGAAGAAAGTGCTAGCCCGGCCCGACCCATGATACTAGGATGTTGTCCGAGTGCTGGAATGCTCACAATTGTTGTAGCTGAAATCCAGAAGGTTTGACTTTGGCTGTTATACAAACTCTTGCCTATTCGATGAAGAGAATGATGGCTGATCAAGCTATGGTAGAGAAAGCTCTCTGCATGTGAGACTAAGGTCTCTGCCACCAATTTGCACTGACGAGATTTAAGCTGATGATGGAGAAGAATATCAGAGCAGAATTTGACTTTTACTCACAAGCGCTTCGTTATTGGCATTTTCCAAACTTTGCACTGTGAATTTTGTCAGATCAAAAGGCCCTGTTAGTGTCAAATACTGCAGAGCTTTCTCCCCATTGCTTGATCAACCATCATTCTACTCATCTAATAGGCAAGAGTTTGTATAATAGCCAATGGCAAGCCCTCGGGAACTGTAGCTTCAAAAAGTTTGCGACTTCTCCTGCTGCAATTTCCACTCAGTCTTCGTCTTAACTCCGTTGACTTCCATATTCTCTTGTGGGATCGCCTGTGAAGTATGGACGAACACAGTAAGTACTAAGAAAGAAAGTCAGACCAACCCTTTCTAATAAAAAACATCAGAGATATTTTTGCTGTAAGACCTTGAAAAGCATCTTCCGTAGATAGAAAGAAGCTCTATTTCAGGAAGATGCGTGCATATTTTTGTCGATTTTCACACGAAGAATTATCACCAGACCACCATTAGAAGACACCAGCTATAGTTTCTTGTAAGACTTGAGTCATTCTTGAAGTTGCTCGAGGCTTTTCCTCCGTTGGCAAAAATATGAACCCGTCTTCCTGAAATAGAGTTTCTTTCTATTTGGGTGTCATTCCATGAATATCAGAATATGGAAGATGGGGAACCAGGTGCTTTTATAACAAGCAATGCCATGATCTAATTATGCAGTAGTTGCTTTACAGACCGTCATTGACGCTGATGTGGCTGTTGGCCGCCATTTTTGACTAGACTTAAGTTGAAACGATTTCTTTTTGGAAAATATTAAGTTGAAACGTTCTCCACACCAACCACGTCGTGAGAAAGCATTCGACCGCAATCTTTTACCTTTCTCCTGGAGTTAAATGAATACCAAAAACTCCTGGGCTTGAAAGTTTCAATGCCTTATTCTTCCAAAAATAATGGGGCATGATTGGCCTAAAGTGGTTGAGTACATCCAGCAAATTTTCAGGCTTGAACGATGGGATAAGGATCTTAATCATACCATTTTGGTTTTGATTCCTAAAGTCCCCTCCCCACAGATGATCTCTCAATTTCGACCAATCAGTTTCTGTAGTGTCTTTTATAAAATTATTTCAAAAGTTATTGTGCATCGATTAAAACCCCATTTTGACCACCTCGTTGAGGCTAACCAGTGTAGTTTTATTCCTAGTCGCCAAATCACAGGCAATATTATAATTACCCAGGAAGTGATCCACTCGATGCGAAAGAAGACGGGCAAGATCGGCTTCTTAGCTATAAAGGTCGAATTGGAGAAAGCTTATGATAGGCTGAGATGGGATTTCATCCAAAACACTTTGCAGGACATTGGGCTTCGGGGTCACTTAATCACTGTCATCATGCAATGTGTCACGACTGTGACCATGCAAGTCTATTGGTAAGGTACCCTAATGACACCTCTTCCAGCACTATCTCCCTTCCTCGATATGTATAGAGCTTGTCGAGATCCAGCCTGCTGTAGAGAGTGCAGAGGAGGATAGCGTGATCTGAGGCCTTACACCTCACGGACGATTCACTGTCGTGTCTACTTATGACCTTATTGACGGGGGTAGCATAGAGGATCTCACTAGCCTACGGACTTGAATTTAGAAATGGTCAGGACTGCAACGAATTCGCGCTTTCCTATAACTTCTCACTCAGGATAAACTGCTGACGAATCAACAGCGAATGGCTCGTTGGCTCACGTCGGACAGTAGTTGCCAGGTATGTGGACAAGCCGAATCCATTTTGCATGCTCTCCGGGATTGTCCGCGAGTCACAGCATTCTGGGGTCAACTTGCCCCAGAAGCTGTGGATCCAGAATTTTTCTATCGAGATTTGGTATGTTGGGTGACTTGCAACCTTCGATCATCTCTCCAAGTGAATCGGGTGGGCTGAACCACTATTTTTGGGATAGCCTGTTGGTTCCTATGGCAGTTGAGAAACCGTAACCTGTTTGACACTACATTTGTTTAGCCAGAAGCAGGGTCTCATGCTGTTATGGAATATGTGGATTGGATAGGTAAAGCACGTTCCGTGAAAAGTTGCATTTTGATGAATCCGGGTCTTGCCCACGGTACCTTAGTCAGATGGACGAAATCGCCTGATTTCTAGGTCAAAGTTAAATCAGATGGGGCAGTTTGGTATAGCTCGAATATGACCGCTGCGGGTAGTTTAATTAGGGACTGCCATGGGAGGTGGTGCGGTGGGTTTCTCCATCGCCTTGGTAGCGGTTCGTCGGTTACTGCAAAATTATGAGGAGTCTACTCGAACCTCCATCTAGCATGAACGTTGAAGTATCGCAGCGTGATAGTGGAAGTTGACTCCCTCGAGGCAATAAACATTCTCTCCTCTTCTATTACAGTTTTAATTGATGATAACTTTTTAGTAGCAGGTACCCGAGGACTCCTACACCAACCCTGGCAGGTGCAGTTATAACACGTGAGTCGCGAAGGGAACCAGTATGCTGATCGACTTGCTTCTATTGCGGTGATGGCCAGTCCAGGCATTCATATGCTTACCAAGCCTTTGATGACGATTATGGAGTTGCTTCACCGAGACCAACAAGGCGTCCAGTACCGCTGAACTTTGCGTTAGTCAGGATGGGTTTTATTTGGTTTTGATTCTTTTTCCTTGTAACAAAAAAAAAATGAAGATTCTTTTTATTTTAATTTGCATTTTTTAAAATGTTAATGATCATCAATATTTATCGCATAACTTTTTTTCTTAAGAAAAATTATACAGTCAAAATTTTATGAACTTCAGTAATTGCATGTATTTTTATCTTATTATTTATGGTTAATCAGTCTATTATGCATTAGCTTACCTTTTCTGTTTTATTTTATCATTTTATTATTGTTAGTGGAAACAATAATAATATTATTATAATTAATATTATTAATTATAAGACCCATCTGATCTGACTGTTATACCTATTGGCTTACTGTAATTCTAAATTCTTTAAATAAAATAAAATTTTTAATTACTTTTAATTACACATCATCAATCCTACTCTTATAATTAGTTTGTCGTGTTGTTTTATGACTTATTTTATTTATTATAATTGATTGTCCGTACAATAATTTAGAAAAGATTCCGTGTTACATCGTCCTTGTCAAAATTACTGTTTTGATTTTTGAACAACTTGGCGTCTAGTTTTTGTCAGTGGAAAGGTTCTTAACACGTGCCGCGTAAACCGTTTTCAAGAATTATCAAACTTGTTCGATTTTTTTTTCCACAATGATTGAAGCGACGATCATGACCTTTTGAAAGTGGACCGAGCCGAGAGTATAGTGGACTTGAACATGTCATTTCAACCTGACCAGAGGATGACAAAGCAAGACCTTCCAAATAATTTAGGTTTAATCAATTGGACCTATAGGCTGGGTTGGGTTGGCTCATTCTAAAGCCATACAAGCAATGGGGTTTTTTTAACAAAAAAAATTGTAAATTAAGAGACCAAAACAACAGGTGAAGGCTTACGAGGTCAGAAACAGATTTGGGAATCTCGAAGAATTGGACGCATTCGACTCTACAATGTTTTATTATGCGTAGAACAAATAAAACGAAACAGGATTGGCGCCATCAGAGGATCCCCTTCTAAGATACACACCGAGGATGTACTTTTAATATTACTTAAAGCAGAGGAAATATTATATTCAGCTTTACGTGGAATATTGGAGCAGAAGATCCTGTACTTCCGTCGTTTGGGGTTCCTGTGCCTTACGTCCATGAGAGAAGCGGTAAAGAGGATTGAATTGATGGCAGGCATCTCTTGCAAACTTTTAGGGTGTATTTGGTTATATGTTAATTAACATAACTTAAACACTTTTTTATTATTTGAAAGAAAATTTTATAATAAAATAAGATAAAGATAGAAGATTTTATGTTACATTCCGTCAATTCTAATTACAAGAGTTAAGATATAACGTAAAATAATAAATATATACTATCTAATATGTTTTCAATTATTTTTGTAATACTAATTATTTCTCCTTTCTCTAATAGCAGCCAATACATTTTTATATATTAATTATTTTTTATAATACCAATTTTTTCATAATGTCAATTATATATGTTACTAACATCTCATATTGGACAAGTATGAGAGCATTTTACTTTTAGGGTGAGTTAGATCTTCTAAAAGTAATTTCAATTATTTCTATATAAATAAAAATATAAATAAATTATTTTAAATATAAATCACATAGAATAGAATAAAATAAACTTTAATATAATAAAATTTATTAAATAATTAATAATAATATTTTATATAATTAATCATAAATAGTATATAATTAATAATAAAATAATATTTTTTATTATTTTAAAATAAAAATTATTTGTCATGAAATAAGTCACAATCATGACTTTTTAATTAGACATAATTTATGTTAAACTTCCTACAATAATTATTTTAATATAAGAAGTACAATAATTATTTATTATACATTACATTCTATTCTGTCCATCTTCTAAATAACATTTTACTATATTACATTATAAACCTTTTCATCCCTCTAAAAAAAATTTATAATATTACATCCTATTCTTTCCTTAAATTTTAAATTACATCCTGTCATTAATTAGCTTCCAAACAAATACGACCATAAGCCGCCGAATTATTCTTCTTTTTGTTTTAGTGTACGATAAAGCAATCATTAGGCCTGTTTCAGTCACCGTCCGTCTTGCCTGCGAGATTGTTTGTCACAACCTTTGTTATTGTATATTGTACTTAAGACGTCTAGGAGATTCGTAAAGAGTAAATTACACCGTGTATTATGAGTTTTAAAGATATTATGATTTATGAAAATAAATATTTTTATATTTAAATTAGTAAGATAACTTAATTGTATCAAACAGTTATTTATTTTAAAGAATTAAATGCTTTAAATTTTGATGTGTATAAGTATTAATAATGATCTATGTATTATCAATAAAATTTTGGAAATTTTATTTGAATAAAAATATTTTTATAAATTTACAAAGTTTGAAAATAAGTTGAAAAATTTTCAAAGTATTTTGAACAAGTTGATAAAATTTATTCGGAAATTTTAAATTTTATTTTTAAGAGTATTATAATAAAATCTATAAATATATTATGTATAGGTCGTAATATACAATATTATAAAATTAAAATTAAAATATATTTAATATTATTGAAAATTCAAAATTTTTATCACAATTTTATCACCACCACTAAATCTAATATTTGAATCTTATGTCATCACAAAATTAAGAAAAAAGTCGGGCCTCCTGCATTCTTTCGTGGGCTGCTTTAAGGTTCCAAAATTTGAGGTCAACAGGAACTTCAACTTCCCACATGGAAACTAGACAACTGAACTAGTCCTTTCCATGTCACCAACTGCAGAATCCCTTTATCCAACTGAATACGCGCTTCTTGACTTAAGCTGTTCCATTCAGCTTTAACCCCACTTTCTTTTCCCCTTTTGGATTTCCTGAGCTCTTCAATTGGGTATGAGCCTTCCCTTTATCACTTCTATCACGACCCATTTTCAGTGAAGCACCTTTTCTTCTACTTCCTTTGTGATTAATCCATTACTAGCCAGAATTGAGTACCACATAACACTCTTTCTTCCGTTCTTTCTGCAAATCATGTCTGCCCTTATCCAAGCTCCTGTTAAGCGGAACCCCAGGTGGCACTTGGCCTTTCTTGCCATTTACTGCTCCAGAACTCTATGCTCTGTGGTGGTCAATATGGCCACAAAGAAGAAGGTTAATGGCCGTTCTGTTATCTAATGTTGCACCAGAAGCAGGCCACTTTGGTATTGATCAAACAACTCTT
>JANSVB020000473.1:217564-232146 GCA_025504935.2 Erythroxylum haughtii
CAAAATTTCGATTTTTGGGAAGTATCATGATCATCCAATAAGAAGGGTTTCCATTTTTTCAAATGAACGATTTGAAGGCAAGCCACCCCTCAGCCTCAGCAGGGTCTGTGCTGCTATAGAAATCTACAGCCCCCTGCTTGCACAGTCTGTCATACCTCCTTTCCCGTCTCACGGGAACTCTGGGAGGCAACTCCTCAGATCGAGGCACCGAGGACTCTCTACTAGCTCCGACTGATCCGTAGTCAGCTGGTTGATCTACCTGATCACCAAGGACGGATGACCTATAACAACACAATAATCCCGATCAATTTCTGCATTTCTCGTAATAATTCAAGCCTAAATATCTTACTAGTCCCAACAGATGCCAAACCATGCTCTGATACCACCTAAATGTAGCACTTCTTTACCGTAGGGTATGCACCGGGACGCCCGTAGGTCGTTCCGATACATAACCTACAATAAGGGTGCACTACGAGTGAACCCAACTATACACCACATGACATCAAATCTAAAAGCATTAATATATAATAATCACTGATCTTAGAAACCAAACTACATTTCTCATTTCATTCCATTGAGACCATAAATACATAATTTTGTCATTGATCACTGCCTATACAATACTCAAAAGAAACTAAAACAACTCCTAACTAGGTCATCCCCAAAAGTCCCAGCTGACCAACCTTTGCGCCATAACTTCTCTTGCCAAACAATCTACAAGGCAGGAAAAGTTTCTCTCTCTGGAGCTAGGAGTCTACTATCTCTGTCCTGAAAAATATTTGTAATGTTGGGTGAGTTTGCGAACTTAGTAAGAAACCATCATCGATGGTTCACTCAACTCATGCATATACAAACAATTCACAAAATATCGCACAGTATCATATCCAGAAATACCACATGAACTATCATTTCATGAATATAAGACGTTTCGCCTTTCACTCAGTCCATATTCAATTATATGTATATGCAATGCACATGTGATACTTCTCATTTTATTACGGTGTTGTGACCGAGTGCCTGAACTGTCCCAATAATGGGCTCATTGAACTGTCCCAAAAATGGGCGCATTGAACGGTGAGCCTGTGGCTATGAAATACGGTGGGCTCGAAGCCCTGATACGTTGAGCTTTAAGCTCTCGGTGGCTGCTCCGGTCACAACTGTCATTATCTGATCATGCCTTTATGCATGAAATGCATATGTCTCAATTCAACAGTAATTGCATCACAAATTCATCCATACATCCCAATTTGGCAGTACGTCAATTCACATATCACATTAATCATATCAGAAACAAGTAGTCACAATTTCACAAACAGATAACACTTCTATGTCAAACACATAAGTGCAGAATTTTAAACACATAAAGATTGAGGAACCAACTAGGTTACTCACCAATTAACTTCCGAGCTAATGCCGAGAAGTCTCAGCCACGTCGAAGGATCGACACTCCACAAGAGCCTCTAAAATAATCAGAATATAAAAATGTTATCAAGTGCACAATCACAATAGTCAATAATACACATGCAGCGATTAAAATACGTACTATACATGTTCATGACATTCCCGGTATTATTCCCAAAACTTCCCATCACAACTCTTTTTCTCTAAAAGATAGAATTTCATAGACACCATAACTCATTTAACTATGTTCAACACTCCAAAAGTTAAACTCCAAGACATGGGGACTATCTTTCTATCGAAATCATATTTACTACTCAATTGCCATCCAAATTTGATAACTTTCGAAATTGATTCAGAACTTCCATTCTTATAAATTTGTAGTTCTCTGTCTCTAATTTGCAAATAATTCAAAAACCAACTCAATTGGACTTGCACCTCAAAACTAATAATCAAAGAACTAGAACACTCCCAAAAAGAAGAAGTCCTCGTCGCGGCGGAAGGTTGCTCGTCGCGGCGAGAGCCCTTGCATACGCCTCAGCGTATGCGCTTGCGCACACCGCAGAGTGCCCGTTTACGCTCGCCGTGGCGTGCGTTCTCGCACTCGCTGCGGCGTGGCTAATTTCTTTGGCGCGCCGCGGCGTGCGATCCCAAAAAAACGTCTGAAACCCAAATTTTCCTCTTCTGTCAAATTTTAATCCATCCATCATCACTTAAAACACTCCAAAACAACTTAATACACTCCAAACAACTTACCTCTAACCTTCAATTCATCAAATACCAATTATCCCTCAACTCCCAAATACAAAGACAAGATATAGTCATCAATTTATATCATCCGAAACATACACATATCTCAAGCATCAAAAACTCTAATTAATCATCAAATCAAACTACTTAGAACATAAAATGCAAGAACTTACTTGATAAATCTTCAACTCTTCAAAATTACTCCAACCCTCTAACTTAACAACACCCACGGTTAACACTCATACCACCACCAATCATCATCTTCTCCATCACAAAGCTTAAGGGGGGTAGATTATAGGTGAAGGAAGAGCAAGCAACAAGAATGAAAGAGAGCTAAGATGATCAAGGAGGAAACCCACGAAGGAGAAGAAGAAAGCCAACAAGGAGAGCAAATTTTCTTTCAAAGATAAGAGAGCATCGTGCCAAGCAAGACCAAGAGGGAAATAGGGTTTAAATCTAACAAATAAAAGGCTTAAGGCATGTTTGGCAAGTGACTTAGGTCACTTGCCACTTGTCCACTTCTTAGGGCCTAAAATCCAATTCTTATTCTAATTTTCTCCAAATTTCCAATGGCCTAAGTAATAAATCCCCAAATCATGACTCAATTTTCCCCCGTGCCATTGGCTAGATATTTTCAGAACTGAAAATTCAATTTATCACCCAATCGGTCATTTTTTCGGTCCGAACATATACCTCGAAAAATTCTTAAAAAATTCCTATAATTCTCCATAATTATAAAACACATGATCATACACTCCAATTCTATAATTCAAACCCCTAAATCCCCAATTCAATTTTCAAAACACAATCTACACATTTATCACATCATTTCCAATATACACAAATATGCCCAGTTTCTATGTTGAAGTTTTTGCAAAGCAAAGAAGGCACGTTGGGGGTTGTTTCCTAATAAGCTTCTTCGACGTTCAAGTTAGGTTTTTCTGTGTTCCTGTTACGGTTTCAGTTCCAGCGCCTTAATCCTATTTTATTAAGTCTTGTTCGTATGTTTGCGTAGAGCCTACGTAAATATGTAGATAAGATTTAATGAAACATGATAAGAACATCATAATTGGAACAAAAAAATCATATCCACCATATTCTTCTTTCTCTTCTGTCCCTTAAATTTCTGAATTTCATATCATTTACTTGGCCGAAAAATAAAAAATAAAAAGGAAAGAATGATAGAGCAGAGATGTACGTTCGTCACTAACTAAATTTTCATGGTTTCGAAGTACTTGTATAAATGTAGCACTTAGAGTAAGTTAGAATAGGTTGAGTTGGCTTTTCTTATATAAATAGATTATATAAACTCTTTAACTTATAATTAGGCAAATAAAATAAAACACTGGGCAATGATTTTCTTATGTGCATATGTCTATTTACAAAATATATACTAAAGATGTAAGATATGAAGATTAAAATAAATTTCCTTTATACTTACATATTTATATGATTCTTTATCATAATTTAAAATGGCAATACTACTTTACTTACGCAATATAAATTGTTAGTATTTGAAAAGACATATTAATCTTTTACATGTTGCAATGATAACATTTCTTTATTATTTTATTATATGAACAAAGATGATAGAGATTTAAGATGTAATTATTTTTATAATTACACATTCTAATATTGTTTATGTTCCTCCAAAACAACAAAATGCTTATTGCAATCGATTTGATTTATTACTTATTATTGCAATAACTCAAAATTTTTTCGAAAATTTGCAATTACCCAATTTTATTATGCGCATGATAAGAAAATTATGTAATTATTGATATGCATAAAACATATTATCTTAATCTTGTAAACTTTAAATGGAGAAAAGGAGACTAATATCAAAGAAAAGAGAGATAAAGAACACCCCAAATTCTAAATTGTTTCCAATTATTGAATCAAACAACTAAATTATGTAATATTTTATTCAAATGATATAAAGTTGTATGGGCTTTAAAGTTTATTTATGCCTAATCTTCATTTTTTTAAAAAAATAAATATTGTATTAAATATAGACAAAACTAATACGATATTACAATGAGTTAACAAAAAAAGACAATATTTACAGGTACAATATGGTAAGAAACGATAGACAAAACAGTAGATAGAATTAGTAAAGGCCACTTTAAAAAGATTGGCACTAGGCATACCATGTTTTGAGCTCCCGGTGGCCCCCAATGGCGAGATTGTTCCCAAGAATAAGAAGGTAGTAAATGCAAAATCCTACTCTAGACTGTTTTAGGGAAACTGCAAAGAACAAAGAGACGATCCCGATCATCTTCTTCCATTTTACATAAAATATAAGTTGTATATGTAGTGCCATGCCATCGACTGTTTGTCCCAAGTATGTTCTTAATCGGACGCCTAGAAATAAAAGAAGCTTGCAAGTGGATGGAATTCTGCCATAAAAGCTTACACTAAGATGCCTCACTTAAAACCTTACAATAAGTTGGTGACATGATTTATTGGAAAATTTGTCGCTTGGACCAGTAAACTAGCTAATGGAATCACCAATCAGAACATTAACTTGTTGAGGAGAGAATTGAATCAGAGTATCGAAACTTCGGAAACTCCCGCTCCATCAGCCATTGCATGGTAAAGATAAAACCTTAAGATAAAGAGGAATTCTCTTGCTAAATAAGTACTGACATCGTTGTCAACCTTGTGTTTTATACAAGATAAATTAAATCACACAATTTCTCACATTTGTAACATACGCTACAAGAAAAAGGAAGTTTATTGACGAAACAAGAAAAAAAAAGGAACATGAAAGTGTATAAATATATATACATACGGATATATGGCTGCTTCTTAAAACATACACGATATCATTTGTAAAACATCCCTAGATGGAAACTGAAACTCATCAGTTAATAGGTTTGATAAGAAGGTCAAGTACCTAAATTCAATAAATGAATTGGGTCCAAATTTTATTTAAAAAATTAAATTTAAATTTTAAGAAAATCAATTCGACTCAATTTAAATTCATTTATTTCGAATGAAACTCAAATTTTTATTAGAAATTGAATCCAAATTTTGACCTAACTCACACATATAAAAAGAAGTTTAGACTGATTCTTCAGATTGTCATCCTTAATTAATCTGTCAAGGACTCCATGAAGTGTGTAGTTATTTGTAACCAGTTTGTTATAGACATAAACAAAGCATGGGCTCATGTCATCAAGGTGACAATGGCGGCCCTAGCTAGATTTTTTTTATATAGATTAAATTCGCTCAAATTTAATAAAATTTTGATCAACAACTCAAATTTGATTTAATTGAGAGATAAAATTGAAATGGTTTTACTTAAATCTATTTAAATTAAATTAAATCAATTTTTTCAAATTTAAACATAGAATTCTAATTAATTTAATCTTAACTCGTTAAACGTGGTTAGTTTTGGATTAAAATAAGTTTAATCATCCATCCCTACATGTAATCTGTGACCCTATGTTTGTGATCAAAGAACTTGCTGTTACATTGCTTGCACGACAAAAACTAAAGGGATTCCCTCCTGCCAGCTTGATTCTATATCTTTGAAACTAATTAATGTCTGTTTATAATGGAATGGAATACGATGAAAGTGAAATATTTTATGTTACATTCTATTATATCATAAACAACAAAAATGAGAAATCTCTGATTTGGAGGTCTAGGATGAAATGTAAATTAATAAATATATACTACCTAATATATCCTCAATAATTTTTCATAATACCAATTATTTCTTACCTTACCCTAATAACAACCATCACAACACAATAATATTTTAATATAATTGACAATAAATTGTGTATAATTAATCATAAAATAATAAAATTTTTGTTAAAATTTTTATTAATAAAAATATAAAATATGTAAAAAAGTTTATTCTTTATTATTTGTCGTAGTGCCTTGACATATTTTTGGTAAGTCACAAATATATTTCTATATAAATATAAATAAAAATAAAGTATTTTTAATATAAATCAAATAGAATAGAATAATTTTTAATATAATAAATTTTATTATATAATTAATAATAATATTTTTATATAATTAATAGTAATTTGTATATAATAAAATAATAAAATTCTTATTAATGAAAAATACAAAATATATAAAAAATTATTGTTCAAGTCGCAATCATGACTTTAATTGTTTGTCAGGAAGTTATAGATTTTTATTGTTTTAAAACTATAGCATTTGAGTGTTTGTGTATTTTCGGTTCTAAGTTCTGAAAAAATGTTATATAAGGATATAATAGTCATTTATTATACATTACATTATATTCCATCGATCTTCCAAACAACTCTTTCATCCTTCCTAAACAATGTTTTACTATATTACATTTCATTTCATTATAAACCATTATGTTCCGTTTTGTTCCATTCCATTTTATTAATTAACATTCAACCTACCCTAAATTAGCTTCATGTAAAATCCTGACTCACTTCGATCTCGGATTCAATTGTCAACGCCATTAACTATGCTTTATCCACCAAAGATAACTGCTTCTGCAGCAACAATTCACTCCTAACTTGCCCATAAACTTCATGAAGCCCCATCAAACATTGCATTAAGCTTGTTTTGCTCACTATCTTGTCCATCTGCTTCTTAGAACCACAATTACAATGACTTCTGGTACCATCGACAAACCCTAGCCTAACACTTCGCCACCAAAGCTATTCTAAAAGCTATACACCAAGACCTATAATGCCAGCCAACTAAGGAAGTTGCGACAAAGCATCATATCAGCACGTTATGAGGCTTTGGAGAAGTACAGAATCCTCATAGCTCGATCCGAAGTTTCGTTGCCTTTATTCAATCAACCAGCAAAAGAACACCAAAAACACTCGCACCCAAATCAGGGTCAAGGTGGCTTTAATACCATCAAAGCTTTCTTTATTTTCTGGTTATTTGGTTATCAAATTTCATTCACTGTATTTGAGTCTGATGTACACGTAACTCGGAAGAAGAGAAGAGAGACATGTTTCCTCTGCAGATAGCACGCAATTACTCTTGGATACAGCGTAACAGTGCAAGGGTAAGGGACCAGTCTAGCCCACCACCTCTTCTCAAGGACCAGCCCCAGCTGAGCTATCTGCAAAGAGACAGTGTACGGGTTCGGAGGCAACATACATAAACATGTACAAATATATGTATCTAGCTTTCTGCAAAGTAAGAAAAAGCAAACCGGGCAGTAGCTAGAGTATTGTAGCATCTGCATATGCATGCAATGAACCTCTGGTCTCTAGTTGTGATCATTAAACCCTCATGCATTTCGGAGTTTACATTACATGCGTATTTTTGACGTATCTTCAGGCATCATTTGCTCAAAGTAACCCAACCCCACTTATAGATTATGTGCCATTTGCCATAATAATTCTATCATCCAAAAGCACGCACACAGCTTTCCCTTTATCTATAAGCTATTTGGGCCGATGATCAACAACACTACTAATACCGAAAGATATATATATTTTAAATAAAATAATTTTTTAATTGAGAATGATAATAAAACCACTAACTATTGATCATATGATTGATCGCTATTTAAATACATGGGTAAAAGCTACAGGACCCTTTTATGTAGTTTAAGAAAATAAATAAAACCTTAAAATTTAAAATTCTCGAGAATTTTTTTTAACTTTCATTTTGTTTAAAACTCTTATTTTAGACTTCGGTTAAAAAATAACGATGAAACACATGCAGTGTTAGACTAATTAAACACCATTTATATAACAATTCATCCCAACTCTTAAAAATCAACTCAAACTAATTAATTTTGAATTCACACCAATTTTAAGAGTTGAATTAGTTTACCTGACATTTTGATTACTTTACATTTGATACTTATATTGTGTGTATTTTGTAGTTATTTTTTAACCAAAATTTGGAAATTTTTAAACTACATAGAGGTTTATGTCTTTTACCCTATATATTTTTCATGAATACGTTTTTAAAGATATAAAATAACTACGTACATAGTTAACGTTGTTGTCAAATAAATTTTTTTAAAAAATATATATTTGTAAATAATATTTATACACACTAACTATTAATCGTATGACTTTTTGCTTTAGCTTAATATTTGAAAAAATAACTTTTGGATTTGTTAATTCATTCTTAAATGAATTCTTGTGTGTGGAGTAATCTTTTTAGTAATATAAATTTTGGTTAAAATTTTTAATATCTTGTGTTTGTTACATAAGTGGAATTGAACTAAGATATACAATTATATATTATATATATAATCTTAACTTGTTTCCTCCCTTGAAAGAATCATTTTAAAACTTTTGTTATGGTATTTTAGTCTAGTGCATGTCATATATTAAAAAAATGTGCAATTCCCTCGTTAATTTCACTTATGTTTTCAAAGAATGTGAAATGAATTATATCAATTCCGTATAATTGAATTTGAAAATGATTTGTACTAGGTTTGCTCAAAATAAACTCGCCTATAAGTCTCTAATCGAACGTTTTCTCACTTTGTTAACTCGGGAATCTTTCCTGTTAATCGTAAGGACTAATTGGTATAGCGATAATGGCAATCCTAAAGTCTGAAGTTTATTTCTATTGTCATTGCCTAAAATTTTTATAAAAATAAGAATGCAATAGCGGTTTAGTAAGATGAATTGATGAGTGAAACCGCAGAGTTTACGGTGAGCAGGTTCAGTGACGGTGTGGTCTAGGTTGGAGACTACAAAATAATGCACGCCTAAAGGAACAACTATAAGGACCACGGCATTTGAGCAGGAAGTACGTGATCACTCTTCTCTAGGAGCCGCCCGCCTACCCCAGGCGGCTTTGTGGCCCAACCGGCCTGCCTGCTGATTCAAAGACAGAGTGAGTCAGCAGAAGAGTGTAGGTAAGGATGACAACGGCGAGCTCAAGCCAGATTTCGAGCATTGTTTTAGATGGACGGTTGAACTTTTTAGATTAGATTTGGAATATCTTTGAAATTCGAATTTAGTTTGAAATTTAACCAAAGTAATAGATTAAATGTTCCTCCCCACTATTAAATTTCAAAATATATAAAATTCTGAAAAACATTTCATTAAATGCTTTCGAAACTGTTATGGAAGTGTTTGAAAAAAAAACAATTTGAAAAAGTTCTATACAATTCATTTGGAATTTCTTACATCATGTATTTATATCTAAAATGAAATTATAACAGTTTCATTTTTTATTTTACAGACTTGGTACAATTTAAATAAATTTTCAAAAAAAATTTGTGGAAGTAATTTTCAAACCCGTAACCTTTTAAATTTAAATTGGATAAGAGTTTCAATAGATAATATAAAGCAAGTGCACTTGATTATTGAAAAACATATAGTTGATTTGTAGAAAAGGTTAAGGAGAAATTGAAATTAATTATATTATTTGTTTCAAAATATTTAAATTGATAGTCTCAAATAAAATTTTGAATTCTAATTATGAGGGTATAAATTTTGGGCTTAAAGATTAACATGTATTTGGAATAATATGAATTGAATTCAATTGTAGCATTAAATACAATTCAAGTATTTGGAAATAGAAAAAATGGATGGGTTCAATCATCCTTTATAAATTGAATTCACCTGAAAAAGCATCGAAATTGAATTACGAATTGGGACTTTAATTCTTCTTTTGAACTTTGAAAATATCATTCCAATAATACACATCTAACCCTACCACATATCTCTTCACCTCAAGCAACTCCTTCCACCTCAAACAGTGCCTCCCATTAAGAAACAAAACAATAACACCTTCTTCACGAATCAACACGGTCCCAGGTTTTCCTTTTTCCTTGCTCATGGGTGTCTTTCTCTTTTTGTTTTTTTGTCTATGATCATCGTTCTCTTTTAGATCCATCGTTCGATTTAACTTTTTCTTTCATTTTCCCATCCTATCTACATTCTTTTACATTTTTCGAATTTTTTTATATATATCTAGATTTTTAAGCTTCCATCCTGCCCGTTCATGCATTTTTAAGCTTTTAACTTATAATAGTTTTCTATGATCTTCATAGCTCGGTCTTGCTTAATGTCATTTGCAATCAATTTTTCTTTTCATTTTAATAATGAACTTTTTTGATGATATCACTTATAATGAAATTGATGTTTACAACTTGCTCTATGTAAGTGTGAATGTTTATTATTTAATAAGATTATTTTTTAGTCAACGGTAAAAATGTCATGTGAAATAATTAAATTCATTTTGATTGTGTTTCAAACAGTACAATTAAATTAAATTCTAATATTACTGGGTTTATTCCAAACAGTGTAAAGTGGATTCAATTCAATCTCATTAATGTAATTGAATCCAATTCATTAATGAATTCAATTTGAAGGTAGAATATTTTTTTATATATCTAGAGTTTTTTGTTTGTTTGTTTTTGGCTACATTTTATGTGAATCTTGTTCCAATTGGGATCTTGAGGGAGAAATATGTTGCACTAAGAAGGTAGAATATTGTGATATAAAATTCGAGAAAATTGGGTTTATAGATTTATATACATCAATCACCTAGGAAGTGAGACCTTGAAAAGAAGGGGAAAAAGAAAAAAGAAAAACTAACACAAAAGAAAACGAAGACTAGGTAATGAATTTGAAAGATTCTCAGGAGGTTGAATCAGTTTCTCTGTTCTTATGCATAGGCAGAGACAAATCCAAAAATTATTTTGAGTGGGGGCAAAATATTTAAAGTACTCTTATATTATTGAAAAAGATACAAATATTTGTATATTTGATAAACAAAAAATTACATAATTATCTTAAGCTTCTAACATACAACCTATTACAATTGTTCCCTACAAATCCTCATATTTTGATATCGCTGTAAAATTTTCTCATTACAAATAAGCCCTTCGTATTCTATCACGACCATTAGAATGATAATTTGAAATTTTTTTTGGCAATCCTGGATCAGACTGAAGATCATATAAATTGACTTCTAAATGAGGATACTTTAAAGGGTTGGAGCTACAATCCTTATTTGTAAGAGGCTTTTGAGAAATTTGTCCATAATTGAAATCAAAGTGAAGTAATCAGGGACAAATTGAATACAAAATAAATAAAAAATTATCTATTCACAAAAAATTAACTAATTAAAACTATTTGAAAAACACTTTACACATATGCAAATTTATGAAATATACAAACAAAAAGTAAAATTTTCATATATACTACGATTGGACGTGATATGGAAAAGGATGTACTATACTACATAGATACTTTAAACCAATCATCTATTAGCAATAATAATCTATCTTTGTAAATTTTATCTTCATTAAAAAGGGATGTCCTTTTGTTTTGTCATTTTCACTGGACTGGCAGTCCTGCCAAAAAACAATCCAATTATTTTCATTTGCTTTATTTCTTCCCAATTATGTTATTTCCCATTCCTTTTTACTTAAGCCCGTCTTGGTATGATGGTATCCATTTTTTCTTTCTGTCTTTTGATCACTTCTTGTTGGCGTGTGTATATTTGCTTGAAATTCTAAGATTCAATGATTTGCATCTCAAAGTATGTAAAGAATAAAGATAAATATCTCAATGAAGCAACCTAAGAGTAAATTTGCTTCTCTTCCACTCTTTCACAACAATAGGATCACGTCATCTCGTTTGGTAACTTAATTATACTTTAAATTCAATAATCTGGTAAAGAAGTCTACAATTGGGCATTATTTATCTCAGTAGGCTAGTAGCTATTTGTTGACTTTACAATTCCCACATAATTGAAGGTAGGTTGGAGCTTGATAGATGCCAGTCCTGCCAAAATATCTATTTCAGTGTATAGTGCAATTATTGAATTCTACTGATCGTTGCCTATTATTAGACAGGTCAAAATAAAAATTGCTCTAACTACGACAGATCCCTTTATAGATAGTATGCTCCTCATATGAGAAAAAAAAAGTCACACATGCTAGGAAACTAGCTCGAACCAACAACGAATAGGACATCATATTAAAAATTGGATTTAAAAAGAAAATATTATATCCATATCTCATATCTGGATGTAAGATTCAAAACAATTGTCATCTGAGTCCAGATGAAGACAAACCTTACCTTGCTTCCCACTTGTTGCATGTTCAAAAAAACTGGTTTCCATGCGGGGTTGTAATCATTCTTTAGCACTTTTGTTTTTCACTTTGGGTGCGGTAGTCCTTGTGAAGTTAAGGGAAGAAAAAGCTAAAAATACAAAAAGTAGTGTGATGAAAAAGTCAAAAGGGTAGAAAATCTGAATAAAAAAGTCAATTAAGCATGTAGTTTTTATCTCTCTATTTATAGGCTTTCATTTAAAAAAGTCATGGGCCCAAATAATAGTAATCATAATAAAAACAGATGGGCTCAGATTTTATTTTTATTTGATATCTTAATATATCTATAATTTTATTATTTTTTTTTGTCACCAATTAAATTAATGGGGGCAAAGTTTTAACTTTTTTTATAGAATTAAAATTTAAAATAATAAGTTAAAATTAAAAATTTTTAAATGCAATGGGGGCAAGTGCCCCCACTTGCCTCCACTGTGGCTCCATCTTTGCGTATTACGCAGGACCAGTGCTCTTATTTAAATTAAATGGGTATTTTTCATTTTTAATATACTGAAATTAAAGAATAAAATTTCAATGTTGTTGGATCTCATGCAACTCTTATGTCTCATTTTACAGCTTTCATTGTGTTTAATGATATACACTGATATTTGAACCCATCTCTTGCAATCAAACTGTTCATTGCATACGCTTCCTCCTTTAACTACATCCCTAGCATGTAATGCTTCTTATGCCTATAAACAAGTATGAGATTTGATTAGGTCTCTAACCATCACTTACATTATGTAAATAAAGAGAAATTCTTTTACCAAGTGAGCAATACACTTATTACCTCTATTATCTCTCCTTCCTTAAAAACTATAATATCATAGTGAAATTACTTACGATAATAATCTTATAAATAAAAGAAAATCATCTTTCGCGTAGATTTTGCAATCCTATAGTCAAATCATTAATGAAAAGTTCAGTGAAATAGCATTATAGATATGTACATATATTAATTGAGACTGTTGTAGGAAACGAGTGAAAGGCTAGAAGTTACAATAATCATACTCAAAAAGTTTGATGTTAGCAAGTTCGACAAGAACAAGAATGTCACAAGTAAAAAATTAACATGACAACTCTATAAGAAGGTTGTCATATGTGATATTCGTAATTTGTATGAATAGATCATAGAATCGGTGAAAATGCTTCAAATTCAATATAAGTGTTCAAAACTATTGATAGGCCAGACAATGCTGTCAATTTAGGGTAATCAGTGGTGCGGGGAATATTTTCATGTGGCGGACTATCATATTACAAAATAACTAAGGTCAAACTTCCAACTATGAGGTGGTATCTGTTCGTGGAATTAAGGATCTGCATCAAAGTGAAGAATTGCCAAGTATCTTAGAGGTACATCAACTGCAGACTCTAGTTACTTGGGAAGTTAAGAGATTAGACAATAGTTACTTGGGAAGTTAAAAGATTAGTGTTTTAAAAAGAGACAAGTGTATCAGTATGGAAAGGAGAAAAAAGTTAATTATGAACCTTGTTGTCTGTATTCTCTTCTTCCTATTGAAACATCACTATATTTGACTCTTACCAATTAAAAAAATCGTATTGCTATGTACCACTTCTTGTTCTTTTCTTTTTCAATTCTTGTTGCAGGTTATTCATAACAATTTGGTAATTTCATTGCTATGGCTGATAACACATATCTAAAAGATGTCTCCAATTAGTTGAGGCGAGTTTCTGATTTGGTGGACCAGAACACCCAATTATATGCTAGCAGATTAGACATACTTGAGACTTCCTTTGGGCACATAGATAAATTGGAGGCATTTATGGCCTCGATTTCCCAAAACTTAGAATCTTTGTTCCATTCTATGGATTGCCTTCTTCATTCTTCTCGGAATAACACCTCGGACACTAGTGTAACTTCTATTCATCCTTCTTCCAACTCTCTGTATGTGCGGCAAGTGAAACTTGATTTTCCTTGTTTTTATGGCACTGATCCTCTCAACTGGATTTTTTGGGTAGAGTAATTCTTCTCTTATTATGACACACTAGATCATCAACGATTAACCATTGCGGTTGTGCATATGGGAGGTTTAGATGTGATTTTGGGGATGGACACATTGGAGAAATATAATGCCAACTTGGATTGTAAACAGAAGATCGTGGAGTTCGAAATTGGCCATGGCAAGAGGGTACTATTTAAGGGGGACAGAAAAGCGAGTCCGATTAGAATAGTTTCGGCTCTGGCAGCAGAGAAATTGATGAGGAAAGGATGTGAAGCATTTTTGGCCTACGTGGTAGATACAAAGGCAGATGGAAGGAAGTTAGAAGAGATACCTGTGGTCATGGAATTCCCGGACGTCTTTCCCGAGGAATTACCAGGACTACCACCTCCTAGGGAAATTGAATTTCCCAT
>JANSVB020000473.1:257739-271937 GCA_025504935.2 Erythroxylum haughtii
GCGACGTCTTCCAAACGTCGTTAAAACACAAACAATCCCTGACGTTATCTCCAAACGTCGCGAAATATACACCTCTTTCCTGACGTCTGTATGAACGTTGCAGAATTCTATCAGACGTCGTAGAAACCTATTACCTACACCATTATCTACAACGTCTATTGTGACGTTTTAATAGACATCGTAGAAGGTTTTCTGCGACGTCTTTTTGGTTTCTACGACGTTTAAAAGACGACGCCAAATGTCCCTTTTTGTTGTAGTGATTATATGAAGTTTTTAATTTTTATTTACTTTTATTATGTTAATGATGCAATGCTTTATTCATATTTTCATAATTTTTAAAAATTTTAAATGATCTTATCTTAATTTTTAAAAATTTAATGAGTTACTTTATAAGATGTTGGTTTAATTTTTAAAAACAATTATGGATCAGATTTTATTAAATAAACATACAGGTCTAACAATCCTAACAAATAATAAATTAAACAATTAAAATGAGGAGAACATTATAAAATTCAAACTATTTAACTCTAATTTTAGATGGTAAAAAGGATAAAAATAATCTTAAATTTTGGTTTAGATGGTAAATTAACCCTTAACATTTTGAAAGGAAAAAGTGATGAAAATATAGTATTGTCAATATTTTATTACCTTAGTGTTAAAGTGAAAGCAATTTACTTAATATTAGGGCTAATTACAAAATAAATCACAAACTTTCAAATTTACAATTACAGCCTGAAATTTAAAAAGTGACAATAAGTGCTTAAACTTTTAATTTTTTTAAATGTTAGCCCGAATTTCAAAAAGTGATAATAAATGTTCAATTTTTCAATGCTAGTCCAATATTAGTGTTTATGTTAAGTTTGCTTACGTCACTTTTATATGTTTCAGAAACCTTAACTATTAATATACAACAGCCAAAATTAACACAGCAAATGAAATCTAAAATTTTGCTCAATTTTGAAAGGACAAAAGTGATGAAAGTATAATACCGTCAATATTTTATTACCTTAGTGTTAAAGTGAAAACAATTTATTTAATATTAGGATTAATTATTAAAAAATCTCAAACTTTCTCAATTTTACAATTACAGCCTAAATTTAAAAAAGGGCTAATAAAATGCTCAAACTTTGAATTTTTTTTAATATTAGCCTGACGTTAGTGTCTACGTTAAGTTTGCTTACGTCACTTGGTACGTGTTTCAAAAACTTAACTGTTAATACATATCATTCAAAATTAACATAATAAATGAAGATTAATGAAATGTTGTTAAAATTGAAATCCCTATATTAGTTTACACAACCTCTTCTGCTTATTATATATTTGTTCTCTTGACATTCTCAGCCTTTTGTTTTTTGTTTGTTCTAGTGACTCTCTAAATTGCATTCGCATTGCAGTGTACTGTACAAACAAGTTTTTCGTTTTTAGTTCGTTCTTCCAATGACGTCAACATGAGAACATCAAGGCTATATAATTTAAAAATCAAATGGTGAATATATCAAGAGAACAAACTGAAAACAAAGGAAAAGCTGAAATCAAAACGTGAGGTCGTCGATGATGCGTAATTTGATTTAGGTCAACAAACTTAACATAGATACTAATGTTAGGCTAAAATTGTAAAAATTGAAATGTTGACCATTTTATTGTCATCTGTTAAAATTCATGTTATAATTAAAATAATTAAATACTTAAATATTTTATTATTACTTTTTAAAATTTGTACTATAATTATAAATAATTAAATACATAAATATTTTATTATTACTTTTTAAAATTTGCACTATAATTATAAAATTACGCTAAATTTGAGATTTGTTTTAAACGATATTAACATTGAGATTTTCTATATCATTACCGTTGATCGCCAAAGTCTGGATTCTTCTCAAAATTGCGCCCCTCGGATTCCATTCTTTTCGGTGAAACATTACCCCCACCGGCACTATTTCACGTGTTAGCTTTGAAGGAAGCGAGGGCAGCAATCTCAATTCATGCAGCGATAAGATGAGGTCTCCAGTGACAGCTTCTTTAGACAATTATAATCCGCTGAAGAGGAAAACAGTCGAAGAAGATAGCTGTGAAATTTTCTTGCACTCTAAGAAGAAGATAAATGATGGCAGCTACTAGAACAATACGACATCGTCAGGGAACGATGACAACCACTACGGCCAAAACTAGTCTTCCTGTGTTTCGGAATGCCGAGAGTTGGACAAAGAGTTCAAAATTCGGTGAAAGAAGACGGAGACGGCAACCCACGTAGGCGGGGATGAAAATCAGTTGAGTCAGGATCAGAGCTGGGTCAGGTAGGTCTAAGCAGTCGATAGCTATTGTTAGAGCCAGTCCAATCGGAATTATTTTTATTTTTAAATTAAAAATACAAAATTGATATTATTTTTAACAGAATGACATCGTTTTATATATAAGTGTAAAGTTTCGAATTAGGTTGGACATAAATAGCTTGAAACTTCGTCAATTTGAATTTAACATATTAATTTTAGGTCAAATCGAGATTAGACTCATTTATCATCTCTAAATTTAGGTCGAAGAGGATTTGAAAATATTAAAAAATAAACAACAAATGTGACATTTTTCTCTTCATAATTTTGGGTTTTCATATTGAAATTTTATTCTTACCTTAACTAATTAATTAAAATAAATTGATCTCACAATATCACAAAATATTAATGATATTATATTTTTGTTACTATTTTATTTGAACATTCTTAAAATAATAAATTTTAATTTAAAACATTAAATTTTAATTTATTATTAGATGTAAACTTTCGAATAATTTTTATTTTAAAAAAATTCAAATCTAACACATAATAGTTGGAGAGATTAAAATATCTTCACCCACCACTAACACCTTCTTGATCAAGGACAGTTGCCGTGATTTTTTTCCCCCTGCAAGGTATCTTTAGTCCTAATTATAAGAAGGTATTTTTAAGTCATCCACATCTAAATTAACTCCTGCTTAAGCTGGATAGGTTCCTTATAGGAAGCAAAACTCTGATATCAAATTTTAACTAACTGCATATATGAGAACGATTTGAACCCGCAACTTCACTTAAACTAAAAGAACTTCTTACCAACTCACATATGTCTTGAAATTGTTACCGCAAAATTTTTTATGGTTTACAATAGCAATGACCATAAGTATCTGACTATTCTATTCAATTGATCCATCCCACTTGCTAAAGTGTAAAGAAAATGATGGATCAAGGGCATCCAATGCTGTAGTTTACTTAATAAAAAAGGCATCCTGCAGGCTTTAGGTAGGTGTTGGACATAAAAATGAGAATAGATTGAGTCAACCCAATTACCAGCACCTTGTACATTCAACTCAAATCAAATTCAAAGCTAAAAAAATAATAATAATTCAGATTGTGTGATCTAAAGTGATTTATAACCGATGTTATCTTTTCTTGAAATTAAACCTAAAATAATTCATATATATAGCTACTTAATAATTTACAGTATACTTGTACTATTAATAATGATAACTTATGATCTTTACACTAACCAAATCAAGGTATCTAAAAGTAACGTTTTAAAAATTAAAGTAAAAGTTAAAATAATAAGATAAGAGATTTAAGATTTGAAATAATCAATATTAAACTATTATAAAATTGATTAAAAAATAAATAAATTAAAATAATTTGAAATATGATTGAAGGTGAGTGTCTTTATTTATTAAAATTTTGAAATATTGAAAAGAATTTTTTTAAATAAAAATAATTGATTTATTTTGTTTATAAAATTGATTAGTTTATAAAACTGACCGACTAATTAATAAATTGATTGATTTTTAACAATAAGAGTTATTAAAGTAAATCAAACTGAAAAATTAACTAATTTAAATTTTTTACGATATGATAGTTTCTATTTTTAAACATTGTTTAAAAGGACACTTTGAAAAAAGACACAGTGTTATTCATAAATACAATCATCAATAACCACAATATCAAGATCTACATTTTATTTAAAGCATTAATTACATAATAAGATTAAAATACCTCTAATGTTTGACTTGGAAACTTGACACATTCTCTCCATTGTAGACACAATAACCTATCAATATCAACAAATCTTATGCAAGAGAGGAAATTTATGGTAGAAGACCCAATTTTTTGCACGGACACCCATGGCTTCCAAACTACAATCTCACCTTATGTTATTCTTTATAATATACTATACCTTAAAGGATTAAAAAAGGATAATTGTGTCATTTCAAGGGTGTGATGAACTCTAATTTAATGAGTCAACATATAGTTATTAAGGTACTACCATGTGTCTCATATGCAAGTAGTAAATTATTAACCATCCCATTATAGTTATTAAACATACATTAGGCAATTCGATTAATGGTTGTGAATATGAAATTAATGTTGTGATTATATTAGTCCATATATTTCTAACATTCTCCCACTTAGACAATATAATCAAATCACCATACCAATCTCCATCATCCAAAAAAGGCAGTCAAATAAATCATATGCAATATCATATCGACAGGATATATTTACTACAGATAATTAAGTTCTGGAGATGTTCAAATATAACAATAACCATTAAAACAACATGTATGCAGTACAATAACTGAGACTTCACAATTATCTCCTTTTGTACCTGTCATTTCGTCAAACTACATATATACATCAACATACATAGGTTAATATTAACAAGAGGTGACTGCAAATATCATCACGCATGTTTCATATATATAAGTCATAAGCAATTCGTACAAAAGGCTAACATTTTCAATACAAAAAATAAGCTCCCACTAATCTCATCAAGTTTGGCTCCTAACAATCCTATGCGGGAGACGTGTTCTACAAACACACATATAGTTAAGTCTTTTGTAAGTAAACTGCTAACATGCTAGTCGTAGGTGTATACTCAATAGTAATAAGGGATTTAGTGACTTTCTCTTTAACGAAATAATATTTTATATCAATATGCTTAGAGTAAAAAATACTTCTATTGTTCTTAGAGAAAGCTACAACTGCAGAGTTATCACAATACAATTTTAGTAGACTCAAAATAGAGTCTACAATACCCTATGTTGAAATAAAATTCCATAGCCACATTTCTTGACAAGCTACCTCATACCATGCCATATAGTCTACCTCAATTGTAGAGGACGTTGTGAGTGTCTGTTTGACACTTTTTCACGATACAGCTCCTTCAACCATCATAAAGAAGTAGCCTGATGTGGACTTTTTATCATCCACACATCCTGTATAATCAGCATCATTGAACCAACTATATCAAGAGTGTCAGTTCGCCGATAAGTCAACATATGATCCTTGCTATCTTGAAGATATCTCACGACTTTCTTAGCCACTTTTCAATGTCTAAGTCTAGGATCACTTAAATATCTTCTCAATACGCCTACAACAAAAACAATATCACGGCATGTGCATACTTGAGCATACATCTGACTGCCTACAAGTGACACATAAGGAACGACTTTCATTTCATCTCTCTCTTTATCACCTTTTACTAATGGTGCCTTTCCAAGAGAACAAGAATACATATTAAATCTTTTTAAGATCCGATCAATGTAAGTATTTTGAGACAATCGAAGAATCTCATTAGCTCTATCTCGAAGAATTTGAATTCTAAGTACATAAGAGGCCTCACCAAGATCCTTCATATCAAAATGGCTAAATAATAATAGTTTTCTCAAATAATAGATCAGTATCATTAGAAGCAAGTGGAATGTCATCAACATACAGTACCAAAAAAATGAAACTGCCCGCACAAAACTTCATATATATACATTGATCAACTACATTCTCCTTGAAGTCATTTGCAGTGACAACCATATCAAACTTTAGATACCACTGCCTTGATACTTGTTTTAACCCATAGACAGATTTCTTGAGCTTGCAAATCATGTGTTCTTTATCAGTCATATCGAAATCAACTAGTTAAGTCATATTAATATCTTTATACAGATCTCCATTCAAGATCGCGGTCCTCACATCCATTTAATTGAATTCCAAATCAAAATGAGCAACTATAGTCATGATGATTTGCAATGAATCTTTGGTAAAAACTTGTGAGAAGGTTTCTTTGAAATCAATCCCTTCTTTCTGGCTATAACCTTTAGCCATAAGTCTAGCCTTATACTTTTCTACTTGTCCACTTGAGTCATGTTTAATTTTATAAACCCACTTGCACCCAATGGGTTTGCAACCTTTAGGTAGTTCAACTAACTCCCAAACTCTATTTTGTGGCACGGAACCCAACTCATCTTCCATTGCATTCATCCACAACGCAAATTGAGGACTATTTATGGCTTCTTGATAACTGACTGGTTCAATATTATCTCCCACATCAAACTCATGTTCTTGCAAATTAACAGTATAGTCATCAAGAATGACAGGTCTATGTGTTCTTTATGATCTCTTGACAACAACTTCATCATCCCCAGTATCAATGACTTCATCATGTGCTTGATTATTAGGTTCATCATGAGATTCTACTAGAATCTGTTCAGTCATGGGGTCATCAACTCCAACAATTTTGAGCACCTGTCTGTTTTGCTTTTTTTAACCTTGGCAGTCAACTTTCCTTTAATAGAATCAACACAGCTAGTGAAATCTGAAAAGTTAAAGATCTTGAAGTACACCATCTTTTACCAGCCTCTTTATTATGTCTCTAAAAATATGACATAAACATTTGTGTCATAACATAGAAGATCTCAAATCTAACCTCATATGTTTGGAACCAATAACAGTATTAAGAGAAGAGGAAGAAGCAGCAGTAACAACATCATTCAACTTAAGTTTGTATAAAATTTCACATAAAATTCCATTTCTCACCAAAAGAAAGTCATGATATAAAGCCAGTTTTCCAGTTCCAAAAAGAAGATCATAACCTAGTCTATCCAAAATAGATACAGAAATCAAATTCTTCCTAATAAAGGGTAAATAAGTGACATCAAGTAACACCAAAAAATGTCCTGTATTCAACTGTAGTCTAACTGTCCCCAAAAATCCAATTTTGACTTTGGTATTGTCTCCTATGTACACTTGTTACTCAAAACTAGTCGGCTTTCTTCGACTTGAATTGTTGCTCCAGTATCTAACCACCAAGTATTTGAAGGTACATCAATAATATTAGACTCTAAACAAACCATCACAAGACAATTACCTTTCTTCTCTATTTGAGCTTTGAGTTTTTGACAATTAGCTTTCTTGTGCCCAAAATTATGACAAAAGTTGCACTTCCCTTTGTAAAATTTATTCTTCTGATTATCTTCAGCCCACCTATCCACTTCCTTTAAGACTAACAACTTTCTTCTTGAAAGTCTTTTGGTCACTTGAGTTATTAGAAGTGAACTTTTTTTTTTTAGAATTGTTGTGATTTGTTATCATGGAGATATTTCTTGCCCTTCCCTTTTTCATGTCATCCTCTCCTTAACAAGAATAACAATCATCTCCTTAACAGTCCATTGCTCTTTCTGAGCATTATATCTTGATCTAATCGAATTAAATTTAGAAGGAAGAGTCCCCATCACAAACCATACCATGTAATCCTCACCAAGGTACATATATATAGCCTTAAGCTTATGGTAACGACCCATGAGCTTATCGATGTGAGCTCTAATGTCACTTGCACCATCATAAATGGTGCGATGAAACATGTTTAAGTACTCATTTTTCTCATTCTTTGAGAACTTCTTATACTTCTTTTTAAATGGCAGTAGGAAAATCCTTTGCACTATTAGGCTCAAGAATACTATCACAAATGGATTCATCCATGTGATACCTCATAATCATCAAACAACATCGGTTATAGTATTTTCACTCCTCATAGGATTTCTTATCCTTCTCAGTAGCATCATCAACAGGTTTAAGTACAAATTCTCAAGGACAAGTCCATGCACATGATAGTCAAATTCATCATGAGAGATTTAACCCACTGCTTGTGGTTCGTTCCATTCAACATTAAGATGGTAGAGACTCTCGAATTGCTTAAAGTTGAATGAGAACGAAGAGCAATAATCATGATATGCATGTTAAAATAAAATCATATAATTTGTGTTCTTTTTCTCAAAATTAATTATATCATTGATGCTAGAGTTCTTTAAACAAATATAGAACTCATTCATAGGTAAGAACAATTTATTAAATATTACAACCAAATCATCTATCGAAAGGATAAAAAAATTGTGTAGCTCATAATATTTCAATAAAATTTCTTCACCATATTAAGCATCCTACTAAGTAGTAATTATTGACAAGATAATTAATTATCCGTATGGATCCTAATGTTATTTTAAAGGAAAAACACAAAAAATTTTAAAGATATATTTACATTAAAAAAATTTCTCATCACAAATAGTTAAAGTAGTGCTCTAAAGGCTATCACTTTAGCACTTTTGTATAAACTTTATTTTGATTAATAAAGTGAAAGGCAATTGTTCATTAATTTGATGTTCATTTATTTATGAATTGATGTCGATCTTTAATGAAGTCCATGATACAAAATATAGCATGAAGGAAATCATGATGAGATCAAGAAAATGAGATTCCTAACATGTGCAATTATATTAGTATCTAAATTATCCTTAGTCATAAGATTAATCATTATTAATTCGGATAGACTAACACATGTTATACTTATTGATTTGATCAAGCAATGGATCTTACAAACTACAAGCATGAGATGTTTAAAGTTAACATGTGGATGCTTACTAAGAGTTATAAGTACATCAGATGACCCACTATAAAATTGTCATATGGATGATCTATCAAATGCTAATGATTAATCTCATCATATCAATGGTGTAAATATCTTTAGAATTGAGGTACTCAAGGATATCTTAGATATTGATCATGTGCTTTAACATCATTCCTTGTTGCCTCAAGATAAGGTCGCTCATAGGGTAGTGATTGGGTACAATTATTGGTATTCGAAGGTAATTGGGTAGCCAATAAAAGATTCACCACTCCTGATAGAAGGAGATGATACCCATGGCCTCTTGTCTGGGTCATTACTTAGGAGTCTCTAGCCAGAGCAGTTATGTGTCATGAAGAGAGTCTTCAATGACATATAGAATAATGAGATCCCAAGATAAGAACTAACATCATTTGGACTAGATACAACGTAATCAATCTAATAGGAGTTGACACATAGCCCATACTCCAAACTAAGCAGGATATAGCATGGTGAAAGGACGAATTGGACGATAATTGTCTATAGAAAGGTTTGTAAGTCGGATAATTAACTATCGAAAAGTTTGTGTGTTAATCCACTTATATTTCGGTAAATTGGCATCATGAAACCCTTCATGATTTGATTGAATTAATAGTTAATTCAAGTAGCTTGAAACCATCCATAATTTGCTCAGATTAAGAGTGAATTCAAATGCCTAAAATAACCGAAAACCTAAGAGTCACATGCATAAAAGATCGGACAAAAAACAAAGTATGTATGATTGTTTTTAAGTAGGCCATGGTCGTGACCGAAAATGAGGCTGTCAATTAAGTACGACAGATGTACATAAGTGAGTTCTATATTTCTGTACAAAAGAGCTAACCAGTAAAAAACACACTCAAGTGAGAGAATAAAGTGTCTAGAAGAATTCTAGAGTTAGATAGAAGTGTCTTGAGTCTTATTCATGCTATATTTGCATGAATCAAAGTGCATGCAACATAGTCTTGATCTTTCTCCACATTAGAGCATCTACTTGAACTCATCTAGTTTGGTACTCTAACTACCCTTACACAATGTTTCTTCTTCATCTTTGTGTGTTCTTGAGTGATCAAGGAAGAGTTTGGTGTTTGCAACAACCCAAACAAAATAAGAATAAAAAAAGGAGGAGAATAAAAAATTACATATACTATTATACCATGTTCATATTATCTGTTTATGCATGCATTTGAGATTTTGACTTTTGGGATGTCACGGGGTTGGAATTTAGATTCTGACACTTCCGTTGCTTTATCATGAATATGATGCATGAATCCATGTCTCCTCTTACAAAATAGTTTCATATGCTCAATTTTACGATAGATAAAAATAAAAATTCACTATTTTCAACAAATAATCATATTTTTCTAATAAGATTAAAAACAATTACAATCATCAAATAAAAAAAGCCGAATAATCTTATGCATAAACATATGAAAAGATAGGATAAAAAATTGGAGCAAAATGATTAAAAAATGGTCTAAAGATAACCTCTCACGCGCCCTCATGCGCTACTATACAGAAAATTTTTAAATAATTAAATATATATAATTAACAAAATCGGGACGATGTCGTATGAGTCGTCCCTGACCCTAAGAAGGGTGAGCGAGTCCGACTCGCATAGAACTTCCTCTTTGGCTTCCCATTTTTGACGAGATTTGAGGGGTTTTCTTCTATTTTTCATACTCTATAGATTTCTAATACCCATTTTAGCCAAAAGTGCTCCAAAACTCGAAAGTCTCTAACCTATTTTGACCATTAACGAAAACCCCAAAAATTTTCAAAAATCTCACCTAAATATCGTGATTCATTTGTCCAAAACAAAGTTAAAAAGAAACAACAACAACTAACAATATTTTCCACACCTTCAATACATCATTTCGAAGTCATTTATACCAAAAACCAATTTGGAAAAAACGGGGTTATGCCCAAATACAAGCCCTAAAATCAAATGACCATGGAGCTCTTATACCAATTGTTATTTATAAATACAATCATCAATAATCACAATACCAAAATCCACATTTTATTTAGAGCATTAACTACATAATAAGATTACAAACCTCCAATGTTTGGCATGGAATCTTGATACATTCTCTATACTGTAGACAATACAACCTCTTAATATCAACAAATTTGGTACAAGAGAGGAAGCTTATGATAGAAGACTCTATTTTCTACACACACACCCACAATATAATTGTGTCATTTCAAAGATGTGATGAATTATAGTTTAATGAGCCAACATATAGTTATTAGGGTACTATTACGTGTCACAAATACAATTAGCAAATTATTAACTATCTGGTTATGGTTATTAAACATACATTAAGCAATTCGATTAATGGCTATAAATATGGAATTAATGTTGTGGTTATATTCGGCCATATATTTCTAACACACAGCAGCTCCAATATTGTAAAGTTGTCTCATTAACAAAGAAGTATGACCTAACAACACGAATAATTCATTTGAAAATAAGCACAGCTAATTCCTCTCTTCTTTATTCTTTAATCCGAATTTTTCCTTTTGTCCGATAAACTATTATTTCAACAAAATAAAAAATTAATTAATATGAAATAAATTATTATTAGTAAGCAATTGATTTATTTATTAAAGATAGTAATTGTTTCTTAATAAAAAAATGTGCTTCAATTTTATTAAGGTAGTGTGATGAATGATGAATAATGCATAATTATTTTCCATTCTTAGTTTGATAAATAATCTTTATAATTTTATTTCTTGTTTTATATTCCAGAGAAACCCTTTTTGCTTTAACTTTTTAGTTTTTACAAAAAAAAATAGTCAGGGAAAGTATTTGTCAGGTCAAATAAATCTATTTGAATGAATTCAAGCACTCTTTACAACGAGTGTATATTAATGATTGCTTGCAATAATAGCATTCCTCGTATTGGTTGGACCTTGTATCTTATTTGTTGAAGCATCCTCATCATTTGATATAACTAGCTAACCTTGCAACTGGACGATACCCTTTGTCCCCTATCGTTGAAGCATCTTCATCACAGTCTGTATTCTGCGAAGATGGAGCAGAGTTCCTTAGTTGAGATCCCAAGAGTGAAACTGGGTAGTCAAGGTTTGGAGGTAAGACTTATCATATGCAACTATTTCATTTGCTTAGAACATGAACTCAAACTTGAATTTAAGAGAAGCTTTAGTTGCAGGACTACTCCATATTTAAATTGGAATTTGAGCTCTTTTATTCTTAAACCAGAGAAGGGAAGAACAAGCATAACTCAATTGAGACAAACAAATCCATGTTCTTCCATGAAACAGCCAGCAATACTGAGGTTTATTTTTATTTTTAACGGTGGTCATGATAGGTTTCAAGATTGGGGTTTGGTTGTGCTGGACTCTCCGGAATCTATAACTCACCTCTTTCCCATGAAGCTGGGTGTGAGATGTTGAAGGAAGTCTTTTCTAAGGGTATCACCTTCTTTGACACATCTGACCTTTATGGAGATAATAATGACAATGAGATCATGATCGGGAAGGTACTCTTCTTCGCAACTTGGTGGGGTTTAGCTTGTGATTGATGCTGTTCAATTTAAAAGTTATTATCTTACAGAGGTCTCCCATTTTCAGGCTCTAAAACACCTTCCACGAGATAAAGTCCAGTTAGCAACAAAATTTGGCCTTGTTAAGTTGGAAGGGTTTGAATTTGCAGTGAATGGTACTCCAGAATATGCGCGGAGATGTTGTGAAGCTAGTCTTAAGCGACTTGATGTGGACTATATTGATCTTTACTACCAGCATCGAGTGGATACCTCAGTTCCAATAGAAGACACTGTAAGCATTTTCCTTCGTCCTTGCTGCAATTCATTTATGGCAAAATTTGCAGTATCGTTTAGTTTTGAGTTTGTGGCAGATGGAAGAGCTGAAGAAACTGGTGTTGGAGGGAAAGATCAAGTATATTGGTTTATCTGAAGCAAGTGTAGACACCATAAGAAGAGCACATGCTGTTCATCCTGTAACAGCTGTACAGATGGAATATATTTTTTTCTAAAATTTAGTAATTTTTGACGTAACGAATTAAAAACTCCTAGTTGCTGTAAATAATTAAAAGAATTGTATTTTTATGTATTTAATATTTAATTTAACAAATGATCATTTTAATAAATAAAGTAATTGTAGATATTAGAAATCAATAAAAAATAAGTACAAAAAAACAAAAGCTCCTAAAAATTAAATTCTTTTAATTGCCGGATCTTAATAAAATGAGTCTCGGAAGGAAAGTTTTGACAAGGCACACTCCACATGGGTTTTGGGACTAGCCTTGTCAGGTTCTAAGATCCTGACGATAAGGTTTCCTAGAGAATGGCTTTTTGCATGACTCATTGTTCTCTATAGATAGCAAAAGCAATGGATTTGATTAAAAAAAATTAATCAAGGAAAAATCATATTTAACTGATGTTAAATTTTATTTAATTAAATTCAGATTGGATTTTAGTTTATGTTTGCTGCTAATTCTAGTTTTCTCAAGCATTTTAATTAGGATTAACAAAATGGATTTAGTCCTATTTAATCTTAAATTAATATGTGAAATCAGATAAAATTTTAAATTAAACGGTTCAATAAAATAAAATCGTATATAATTGACCAGTCATTTTGAATCATCCCTTTTCTATTTAATTGATTCTAATTAAAAGAAATGATTTAACTAATTTTAAACATTATAAGTGATTCAGTGGTTAAAATTTTTACTTGTTATTGGCCTACATAATTACCAATTTATGTAAATAGAATTGAATGCAATGTTGTCTTTATTATAGCTAGCTGTAACATTCCTTTTTTGTCTTCTTATATAATTCAAAATTGGCAACCATTAAACTTTCTAGGTAGGTCATTTGAGTGTATGTAATTATGCGTACAAAAAATACACACTTTTGATAATTCACTAAGTAAGTCAAGGATCGAAAGTCAAGCTTTGTCAGCCAAGATTAGATAATAATGGTGTAGAAGTTTGGATGTCAATGGACGAAAGAGAGACGGCCCGATTCCAACAGGATCCTGAATTCATCATATTATTGCATATGCTTCCAACAATCCTAGTGTTCTTTCACCATACTCCCGCATGTGATTCTTTCCTTTAAAGTCAACTATCGTCGATTGCTATAGGTACTCTGCTTCCTTGTTAGTGTACTGCGGTTATTGAATAACTAGTAATCTTTATTAAAGTTAGAACGTTGTTCGTGGTCATGTGTTGTTTGTTTCAATTGTTTGAAACTCTTGGAGTTTTGCTCATATGCTCACCAATTTGTCAACGTGTACTCTAATCCAGCAGTTTGTCAAATCTTTTTCAATACAAAAATACTTTGCTTACTTTGGCAAAAAGTTATTAAAATATTCTGATAAATTCAGTAGTTGACTAATGACTTTTTCTATGATTTCCATACACTATTATGTATATTTAAAATTTTATTCGGTGTAAATTAGGAAAAAAAAGTCACCAAATTTTGCAATTAAAAAAATTGTTA
>JANSVB020000473.1:296745-307833 GCA_025504935.2 Erythroxylum haughtii
ACAGCTTCCTGAAAAAGCTGAAATTTGGGCTTTTCTGAAAAGCTCCAAATTTTAGCTTTTGAAAAAGCTGTATTTTAACTTTTTCAAAAGCTGTTTCTACTTAAAAAGTGCTTTTGAAGTTTGCAGCCAAACACTCATTTTTTCCTGAAAATAACTTTTGCGGTGAAAAAAAATACTTTTAGAATATCCAAAAGCTGAACCAAACAGGCACTTCGTCGGTCTCCTTTACAGATGCCAACTACTTCAACTGATTCGTGCACAGCATGTGCAACTCCACCTCTCCAGCAGAAAAACGCAAAAGGTCTAATGTGATCTTACTCAATTCACGGCGTGACTCCATAAAACTTTCCTCTGCTAGCTAGGGAAAGTTCATGCTACTGATCCTCTGCTATCGTCTTTTGTGACATTGAGATGTGTATATATATATGTTATATTCTTTTTCTATTCACTGCTCGTTGCATGGCTTTTCCTAAGCTAACTTTTCCAGGAAAATGAAAGAAAATGAAAACAGAACTCAAAAGGAACACGACAGCCCCGTGAGCTCATATTTTATATCTAATCAATAGCTTACTTCCAAAGGGTCTTGTTAATCACCAATAGTGAAACTTTATCATCACGTCATAAGATTCAACGGGGACATAACACCCTCAAAAACATTTCAAAACGTGACATGATTTTTGGATCCCACCAAGATTTTTAAGCTTTAATCATTTTCGTCTGAGCACTGGCCACCCACCAGCTCAGATCACCACTCTGGTGAAGAAATAAATCAAATGGAAAAGTAAAACGAGTCGAGAACTCTGTCGAAGACAGGAAAAAATATTAATAAACTATATGCAGTACTCTGCCGACAAGGTAATCAGAGACAAAGTGCATGCTTGGTTCCAAGCCAGCATGATCAGCCGTCTCTTGACGGTGGACTTAAAGAGCAATAAATTCTCCAAACATTACAGCCACTAAATCCAGCTAGGAAGCTGCTTAATTGCTGAAGTTTGATGTTTATGATGTGTTATATAGGTAATATAGGAAGGTTACGGACTTATTTGGTAAATTATGATAAGTTATTTTTTGATAAATTGAAAAGTATTTAACTGTTTGATATGATAATCATATTTAATAGCTAGCTGATTAAATTGGTGGTTGTTGTTTTTGAAAACGTTCCTATAAGTCACATTTTGCATCAATAGATGAGAAATTAAGGGAGGGAAAGTCAATTAGGTCAAACAAAACTATTACAAATTAAATAGAGGTAGAGGCTCAGGTAGATCGATTGCACGCGGGCGAAGGGGATGCATCTGATCTGGTACTGGTTGGTAGTACTTTACGAGCTTTTAGGGAATAATCTCTTTCTTCTTTTGCCCATTTTTTTCTGACAACTAGAAACAGGCAAATCTTCTAACCGAGTGAAGAAGAGAATTTATTATATTATGATAAAAACAGTCTCTCTATTATATAGAGATAAAATTTTGTATTATCAGATCTTTTTAAATCTTACTTTATTGCGAAATTTTAGACTAGGTATAATAATGATGATGATAATGATAAAAACATGAATTGCATTCTTTTAATTACGAGATACAAATTTAACTTTGTTTCATAACTGTAACAAAGTAGAATTTAACTTCTTGTAGACGTGCTTTTAATCAATCTTCCCCTGCATGTACATGTTAAGTATTCATCGACGAATCAAGCTCTTGATTAGTTCTTATGAAAAAATTTAAAGAAATGCTAAAATATAGGCCATGTTTGGCAGACGACAGATTGTATTAGTTGTTAGTTGATTATATCAATGGTTAGCTGATAATTGATATGACAAGCGGATAATATCAGTTGTTTATTAAAGATGTTTGATAAAATTAGTTATCTAGTATTAGCTGTTAATATGTAAAATAACTTATGAGGGCATGATTTTTGAAAAAATTATAAGGGCGTGAATATTATATTTCTTAATATTTCATTGAATATTCTTATAAGAATTTATGCTTAGATATTTAATTTTACAAAAATTAAGTTTATAACTTTAATAAAAACATAATACTAATAATAATAATAATAATCTAACGTTAAATTCTCTATTAATATGAATGATGTAGCGAGTTACATCATATTAGTATTTTTTATATAATATATATGAATTTTATTATTTAATAAATTAAAAAATCTATAATTATAATATGACACAAATACGATATATAGAAGTTATATACTAAAAATATTAATTTGATGTGACTCTTTATGTTCAAAAACTTAATATTATAGTATTTCTAAATGTAAAATAATATTATAAAATTAAATAAAGATTAAAAGTTTAATTAACTCATTTATTATATTCTTCCAAACTTCACGACATAATTGTACGATAAAAAAAGCCAAATTTGAAAATATACATAGCAAAAGTAGAGAGTAAAATGGAAGGCAATACTATCATTAGGCAAACATCTAACTCCAAAGGCTCCTCTTATGGAGCTTTTACAAATAAGCTTATTAGGGTTAAATAAGCTAACCAATAAATCATTTACCAAATACATCAATAGCTTTTTAAGATGGTTAAAAATCTAACTTTTAGTCAATAAGTTAAAAGAAACAACTGATAAGTTGTTTGCCAAACACCCTCTATGCCTTTCTAAGAGATTTTGGAGTTGTTAAACTCCATAATTTTCTCGCAATTTGCTACAAAACAAATAAAATGAGGGAACACATGAAAAAAGTTTCACGTGTAGGAGAAAGATAATGCTTTTACACACTTCCAATAAGAAAAATGGAGATGAAAATGAAGTAAGACAAGTTGTTTTTCGTTGGTGTATAATTTTCTAGTTGTTGGCTTCTATTTATACCCATCTATTTAATTATTTTATGGGCTAGGTTAGTTATTAAGGCTGGGCTTTTTGTTTTTCCTTTTTGTGAGCTTTACAACTCTTCCCCTTAAAAGAATTATGTCCTTAAAATTAAATTTTGTAGCTAAACATTCAAACAAATAAGGATACTGAAGTCGATCTTTGTCCTCTACCTCCAAAGTCACCTCTTTTGGAGTATGATGATGGCTTCATAAAACTTGAACCATTGGAATCTCCCATCTTCTTAATTTCCTAACCTGTCTATCCAATATCTTCACTGGCTCCTCTTTATAAGTCCTATTATTTGTAACTTCGATCTTAAGCCTTAATATAAAATAGCTAGGCTCTGATCAGTACCATTTCAACATCAACATATGGCACATCATGAATATGTGATAAGTCTAGTGGTAAGCTAATCTATAAGCTAACGACCCCATACGATGTACAATTTCATTTGGCTTGATGTATCTCGAACTTAACTTTCCTCTTCTACCAAACCTCAGAATTTCCCTCCAAGATGATACTCATAGAAATACAATATCTCCAACATTGTACTCCAGCTCCCGACAATGTTGATCAACATAATTTTTTTACCGATCCTGAGCTGCCTTCAAGCATTGTCTTACCACCCTTATTTTCCACATCGTCTCATAATCGAACTCTGGTCTCTCTAACAATCTAACACCCTATATATCTCAACATATCAAATCCCTACACTACCTACCATATAATGCCTCAAATGGTGCCATATCGATGCTAAAGTGTTAATTATTTTTATTCGCAAATTCCATCAAAGGTATATATTTATACTAATCACCCTCAAAGTTCATTACACCCTTTCTTCATATCCTCCAATATCTGAATCATACGCTTCGATTATTCATCTAGCTAAGGGTGAAATGTGGTACTCAAATTCAAATTAGTCCTTAAAGCTGTCTATAAACTCATCCAGAATTAGGAAGTAAATTGTGGATCTCGATCTGATACAATAAACACTAGAACCCCATGTCACCTTACAATCTCATCAACATACAACTTGGTAAGCTTGCCCAAAGAGTTTGTTTGTTATACAAGTAAGAAATGATCTAAATTAGTCAACTTATCTATAATCACAAAAACTTATTCATGTCTATGTTCGGTCTTCAATAACGTTACTAAGAAATTCATCGTAATTTTCTCCCACTTTCATGACGATATCTTTATCCGGATCAAATTACGTAACTTAACTAATAAGTTATTAAAAAACCAAAAAATATAACTAAATGTTGTCCAACTTTATGGGAAAAGTAAAAATATCAAACATTCTCCACCTTGGACAATACTTAACTGCAGTATTGACTCAAGTTGAAAACAGTTTTGAAAACTCGGTTAAGTCATGCTACTGTATTAGTTGATTAAGTTTAAAAACAAAACATTTGATCCAAAGATAATGAAAGTCCATCATTTCTTCCTACAACGCTTTTGATATCAAAAAATATCAAATGCATGTGTCATGTGTTACACAGATCTAATGCAATCACGCATATCTAATACCTCACTAACATGAATGGGAAAATGGAGCGTGGAAAACTAAGATAATACCTGTATGATCTAAATTATATCATCTTCGTTTGTAGGTCTTAATTTCTCAAATTTTATGTTAAATTGCATTAGATAAATCATGTTTTCTCTCACCGAATGCTAAACAGCATTAAAGAAAACTTGTTTTCTCTTACCGAATACTAAACAGTGTAAGAGAAAGCCTTTATATTCTCTAACTGAATACTAAACTGCATTAGAGAACCTTTATAGGATTAAAACTTATATCCCCTATGCCATATTAAACTTTATATATATCCATATAAAATTGTATATGTCTTAATGACATAGGCCTAAGGTCAATCTGTACATATGCTCAATGACCTTAAATGCTAAAGATTGACACAAATCTTAAGACTTTTATATGTATTATGGCAATGTATGATTACACGTATAACTAAGGATAAACAATGATCATCATTATTGATGAACCACCATATTGTCATAATACATACGTAAAGCAATCATAATGATCCCCTAACTAACGGTGTCTAAGAACATCAAAACATCCATACTGTATACTTGTATCTCAAACACAAGTGGGTGAAATCCTTTAGTTAAAGAATCGACTTACAGTTCCTCAGTCATTAAATGATCATAACCTTAATGTCACCTTTTCGTATCAACACCTTTATGGTTAAATATTTGACCTTTAAATGCTAAGACCCTATGATATTCTTTGTTGCTAATAAACAACATAGTAAGAAGATTATCATAATACAACCAAATGAGTCTAGCCACTAAATCAACCATGGACAACTCAGAAATCAAGTTTCTAAGCCAAACCATTTATGAAGCAGCCTCATGGTATGCACTATACATGCATCATCGAGGAAGTCACCCATGTCTACTTGACACTCTTCCATGACATTGCATCATTTGCAAAATTAAAAATGTAACCTTAACTGGACTTTTGATCATCCAGGCACACAACTTAAATCTGAATCCAAATTCCCTACGAGGTTTAGTCTAATGACTTTTCTATATGTCAACATATAATCCTTAGTTCCCTTTAAGTATCTCAACACTCTCTTAACTACATTCCAATGGTTTATACCTGGGTTAACCAGATATTGACCAAAAAGTCTAATAGCAACTGCAATGTCCCACTTAGTACTTACCCAAACATACATTAGGCTATCAACCATACCAATTTCAGAAACATTTTTCATAGCCTCTCTATTTTCTTTATTCTTTGACACTATGTCAAAGATAATCTCTCACTATAAGAGATTGGTGCTACAACAAGTTTATAATTAGTCGTATTAAACCTTTATAACACTTACTCAATGTATGCATTCTGTGAAAGGCTTAAAAGTGTTGAGATCTGTCCTAATAAATCTGTATAGTTAGGACAAAAGATGTTTCACCAAAGTCCTTCATATTGAAATTCTTGGCCAAAAGTTGCTTAACCTCATGCAATATGGTCAAGTTATTCAATTTGAGCAATATATCACCCATTCGTGGTAATAGGAAGATAACTTTGCTCCTCCTAATCTTATAGTGTAAGCATCTTTAAACTGTATTTTCCACAAAGCTGAAGAGGTCATAACCTCATCAAATGTAAGGTATCACTTTCGGGAGGTTCGATGTAAACCATATATTGATCTGCTTAACATGCTAACCACGTCAGTTCTATCTGGATCTTGAAATCCTTCAAGTTGTACTATGTAGACCTCTTCATAAAGGTCTTTATTCAGGAATGTGGTTTTGACAACCATATGATGTAACTCTATATTATCATGAGCTATAATTGTCATAATCACTCAAAATGTATCTTACAAGGATACAAGAGAAAAAGTAACATTAAAGTCAACCTTTCTCCCTGAGTGAACCATCAGGCAACTGAGTGAGCCCATAAGCCGCTAAACTTTATCCCAAAATCCTTTAGTTGTAAAACTTCATTTACAGCTGACGGTTTTGTAGTTCCGCTGTAAATCAAGTAGCTCCCAAACCTTACTATACTTCATGGCTTGCATCTCATCAGTCATTGAATCCCACCACAAGTTCGCATTGGGTCTAGAAATAGCTTTTGTAAAAGTAACTGGATTCATAACATGTATAACATCGTAGTCTTGTTCACCTAATAAACTATGTTATCAAATAAGATAGCAGGTCATCTCACTCTGGCAGATCTACACATCTGCATTAAATCATGTACCCCCAGGAACCTTTATATGTACAAGTATGAGTTCTTGTTCCAGTACAGGCATGGTACAAAGAACTAGATCCACCGAATCTTACTGTATGATTTACGGGCACATAATGACTGTAGTATACGCCCTGCTATCATCCGAAGCATCAAAAAGCGTACCATCATTGCAGACATCGTATTATAAAAACTTAGATGCTTGTGATTTCACTATTATAATCCCTCTTTCTCTATAATAAAATCTGTAGCCTTTAAAGTGGTTAGGATATCTTACTAAATAGTAATGAGCGTAATGAGGATGCAATTTTTGTTTATAAGGATTATCCTACCACTTAGAGCAGCCCCATACACTAATGTGTCCAAGGCTGAGTTTCCACACTTTTAAATAATCAAGTAGATTTGTTATATTCTACATTGACTTTTTTAAGTCCTTTAGGGTGTGGTTATGCCTTTCGGCAACATATCATTTTGCTCAGGACTACCTGGCATAGTAAATGAAGTCATTATTACAACTAATTCCATATATCTAGCAAGCGAACCTTTTCAAGTCCTGAAACACCATGTTTGCCGTGATAATCTCCTCCACGGTCAAATCTGACACTCTGAATGAATTTTTCCAGTTAGTTCTCAACCTTCAATCTTTAAGCAATAACACATAACTGTAATGAGAATAATCATCAACAAATGTCAGAATACATTTAGAATTGCATAATGCAACTATAGAAGGTCTTCTAATATCTTTATGTATCAGGCTTAACAAGTTAGAAGCACAAGTTGACCTCTTCTTCCTTGTTAGTCAACTTATCCCTGCAACAGTCAGTACATGTTTCCAGATCATCATAATCTAGAATTGAGATAATACTTTCCTTAATCAATCTCTCAACCCTAGCTCTAGAAATATGGCATAAACTTTTATGTCACACCATGTATGACTTTTCATTCAATAGGGTTTTTTTCATGACTTTTTTGACAAGATACGAAGAAGCATATATCTAATTTGGGGTAAGACATATTCTATACAAACCATATGATAAGAAAGTTATACCATTATGTTTTGCATTAAATAACAATTGTACAATATAAGCATTAAATACAAAATGTCAACCTTCTTTGTATAAAATTGATGCAAAGATCACATATAAAATGTGTCGTGTAAAACTAAAATGAACCTTGCAACAAAGTTCAGTACATACATTCCCCATAAGTATTATATTTGCTTCTTCATTGCTGTGAACCATTAATTTCTCCTTTCCTTTATTTGGCTCTATCCTAGATATGAAACCCTGATGGTCACAGTCTTTCCTTCTAGACCTTATACTGGTGACCTTTTTATGTTATGCAGACCATTACCAGCACTAAATTGACTAGCATCAACATGTAGAGAAGACTTAGAGTTTCTACCTTTGAACTTAGCGGGCTTAATCTTTGCCTTCTTTTTAGTTGCATCAAGGGTTGTAAGAGTAACAAGCTTGAGTTTCTCCTCCCTCAGCAATACAATGAGAAATCAAAGCATTGAAGTTTCATTCCTCATCCAACGAGTAATATGTCATCACTAAATTACTAAGCTCTGAAGGGAGAGTGTTTAGAGTCTAGTGAACTATGAAAACATCAGGAAGAGGGATGTTCAGCATCTTCATTCTATTGTGAAGATTTATCATTCTTGATATGTACTTCATTACTCCCCCTTCTCTCGTATACCTCACGGATAATAATTTTTTCATCAAGGCACTTGTCTCAACATTAGGTGAGATTGTGTACCCTAGGAGAAATTACCAAGAAACTCCTTCGCTATGTCTGTGTTCAAAAGTTCACTAAGCAGATGATTAGGAATGGACCTCTTAATGGTCGTAAGACATAATATATTAGACTGATCCCAGGTTGCATAGGCTACTTTGTGAGCTCTCGAGCTCATAGATGTACGTGGAGATGACCTATTTGTCTGTATGGTCATATCAACTTTAGCTACATCCATAGCATTCAATATACCCTCTGTTCATATCTTTGTATTGAACATGAAAATTCACTCGAAATCGGATTCAGAACGTTTAATTCCTTTTCTAAAGTTAAGCTTTAATTTATTAATAATGTAATAAATCCAAAAAAATAGAATTTTTCACTTTATAAATTTCCCAGACCGAAAAAGTGACCCAAAATACCCCGGGGTATCTTTAAAAGAAATATGAAAAAAAAATTTGATTTACTGTAGCAATTCCATACAGATGACATCAGCCTGATGTCAACCGATGTGTTAACTATGCATCTGCACGATAGGTGCATGTCTAACACACGCCAACGTCAGACTCTTCTGGAGCCTGTCGTGCACACACGACTACACACAGACGCTCCCACCTACACTGGCGCATCTGTTACGCACGCCGACACATGGCTCGTGTGTTTCTTATTGCATCAACATATCAATAAGTCCTTTTTCTGTTGTGCAGTCACAAGTTGCAACCTCTGGTACATTATGTTACCTTACTAAAGAGGACACTAGGAAAAAAACAAATGGCAAAAGTCTCAGGAACTGAGATTGGTGCACTTGCCCGTCGTCTAAAGAAAATGCTGGTTGACCTAAATGATTATGATAATGCCAAAGGTATAGTAAAAACTTTTGATCTGAAGGAGGCTTTGTGAGTCACGGTTGCTAGGGATTGTAACTCAAGAAGTTGACATTGACATGTTTGGTTTTCTATCCTAAAAGAGAGCTATTTTGATCAATCACTGTCAGTCTCCTTAGTTTTCTTGTGCATTTTGGTTTAAGGAATAGCGAACAAAATGGTGGGAATTCCTTGGACTATAAAAAGCTGAGGAGAGTGAGAAACCCCATTCTAATGTTTTCTTTGTAACGCATAACGATATCATAGTTATGTATTTCAGATCGAACGTAAAAGGGAAATAAACGAAGAAATGAAGAAAATACCTGATTTCGGTTCCATAACTTCAAATTAGCTTTTCAAAGCCAAAATGAGCATGAATCTATAAGACTACTCACTGGGCCACAGTCAGCATCTTTCTATAGTTTTCTCAAAACATATGCTCTCTTAACGGGACAGAAAATCCTTACGCTTACGAATGATATGAGCAACTGCAAGAGACCTTAACCTTTATATATAACTTCCATATCGGGTTTCCCATCAGAGACTCGATATAGGTCCCGTCTATATTGATCGGGATCTATTTTTCACTTAGATTTCGATCGATTGAGTTAGATCATTTATTGGGCCACTTTATTATCTTTATCCTGATCAAATTACATAATTTAATCAATAAGTTATTCAAAAATCAAAAAATGCAATTAAATATTGTCCAACTTTATGAGAAAAGTCAAAAATATCCAACATTCTTGTCCCACAATGTTTAATCAATCTTACAATTTGCAAGATTTTTAAAAATGGTTTGTAGACCGTTATCTTAACATATATCATAAGTTTATGTAACAAAAAAATACCACTTAAACTAAAAGGTAAATTCAATCGTTTAACAATTAGACTGACTATGCTCTATAAGACAAAGTGTTAGCTATCAAACAGGTACATGTTCATAAGTTAAGGGTAGCATAGATAATGATGCTCCGTTAAATGTGCAACTTTACAAGAAGAGATAAGGTCAAGAATGTAGTAGTAAGAGATAAGTTGGGGGTGGCTAACATTGATGGTAAGTTAAGGAAGACAAGGTTTAGGTCAGAGATGATAAAAGGAGACTTCCTAAAATTAACCCTAAAATTAGTAATAGTGATTCATGTTACTTTAAAGTTATAGAAGATTGTTTATTGTTACGTTGTAATATGATTAAGGCTATCTTATTTCTCGATTTCTGGATTTGCAATAATCGTTTTAATGTTCCCTCTATAATAACAAGTCAGAAATTGTTTGTGAACGGTTATGGTCGCCAGCATGACTGTTTGATTTTTGAAGGGGGGCATAATTGTGTTTTGGACGGTTTTGATGTTGAAGTTTGACCTGTAAAACTGGAGAGAAATAAAAGCAAAGTTTTGTTTTGTTTGCATTACTTCTTTACACCCAATTCTAGAAAACGAAAAGTTAAAGAAAAGTCTTTTTATGGACCTACCATTAAAACATTATAGTTGTTTTGTATTAATTATTTGTATGAGATTTGAAAAACATGTTTCCTGTTTATAGAAAACACAAGGTTTCGTGGGGCTCATTGTAGAGAGACTTTTGATTGTGTTGTTGTAAAGTAGAATACTTGGGGGCTAAAATGTATGAAAATTGTGACTCTTTTGTTGAAAAGTCTTAATGCTTTTTTTTAAGAAAAAAAAAGCCTTAATGCTTATTTTGTTGAGATTGACAGAAAAAAAAAATTGAAAATAAAAGGTTGAAGATGATCATGTATATTTTTAGTCCTTATAGTTTTTGGATTACTATAATCTAGTAACAAAATTACAATTTTTTTTATAACAAAATTACAATTTTGTTCCTAAAAAGTTTTTGGACTTTACAGTATCATCTGTCAACATTAAAATTAAAATTTGAAATTCACGTATACTTACTAATTAAATGTTTA
>JANSVB020000473.1:311188-321241 GCA_025504935.2 Erythroxylum haughtii
CTTATTTAATGAATTATTATTTTATATTTTCAGTGGGCCTCAAGGAATTTTTTTTAAATTATTATCTTATGCATTTAACGAGGTTATTATTTTATCCCATTGGCCCAAGTCGGGACCCGAGAAAATTATTATTTAATCGATATTATTAATTTATCGAATATTCATTTATCGAGATTTTACTATTGTCATTTTGGTGTTTAACTGAACCTGGAGGTTAGCGAAGAGGGCTAATTGGATAAAGTACACCTGGTTCTATTTTATTAGTTAATTTGTGTTTTATTACATTTTTTTAAATAGCCATGTATAATTTTTATATCCACAAATTTTTATATTTGATTTTTTACCATTTTAATTTTTGCATAATTATTTTCTTTTTAATTTGATTTGTTTTCATTTTTAAATTTTGTAGGGGGAGTTTTTATTCTTTTTGACACAATAAAATATAATAATTGCACTCGACTATGGTAAATCAATAAATAAATAAAATTTTAGGGGAAGTCAAATGCGTTTCACACTCCATCTAAAATATTTGTATTATAAAAGAACTTTTTGAAGTGGGGTTCAAATGATCCTACTCAAATTAAAAAAAGGTGCCTTTGTTATAAAAGAAAGGTTATGGTTTATCCGTCATAATTAGGCTTATACTTAATGCAATTAGAAAGTATTAGACAAATAATTCTTGAGATAAAGATTAATATTTTAAAAATCGAATTAATCTGACTGATTTGATAGTAAAAATTTTAAACGGATTATTGTTTAATTTTCAACTTTTGTTCAATTTTATTTAATAATTTCTTTTTGGTTAAAAATTGACCGATTTATTAATTAGCATGCCGTAAGTTAACAAGTTTCTTCTTTTTTAATTAAAATTTAAAAATTTTCCCATCAATTGCTATTATAGAAATAAAATAATTAAATAGTTATTTAAATAAAAGTATATTTAATAATTTTCTTTGTTATCTTATTTAAATAGAGATGAAACTATTTATGTTTTATATTAACAACTGAATTAAACTGTGATTACAATAAAAATTGATCATGAAAAATCCCAGAAAAGGAGGTGTTTAAAGAAGTTCTACTTTCACCTTCACTTTCCAATGAAAGGACGAGTACAAAGTTCAGTTAAGTGTATAGGCAGTCTCCTGTCAATACAAGAAGAATCCCATCTGATGAACACACAATTGCAGGATCTCCACATCAAAAGGCCAAAGAAATCAGATAGATAGGAAGTTTAAGGAGAGTTTTCCTAATACTACAAATTGAAACAGACAGAAAAAGAAAATAAGTAAACAAGCTCAAACTCCTGAATGTGGATTAGAACTCAAGAAACCAATCTGCTCAACAAGTACATCTACGTCTTCCTCATCTTGAACTTCACCAATATCTACACTTAGTAAATTTTCCCAGAAACCCTGCTCAAGATGCTCTCCGTTTCTCTCTCCAAGATCCTGTACAGTCCCACTGTGTTCTTGGTGTAAGTTCTGATAACCTCCTGTTAGTTCTTGCATGTTGATGGCAAGTTCATCTAGCTCTGGAACATCAAAGTCAGATAGGTCATCAAACTCCTGAGGTTCATTTTTAACAGAAGTTTCCGCTTCCTCACCAACAATACCAAGTTCTTCAACTTCGACGTCAACATTGCTATGCCCTTGATCAATGGGCCTCCTTCTCTTCTTACTGATTGCTTCTTCAAGTTCTTTCCTTTTATTCTTCTCATGGAAAAGTTGCTGCATGAAGTTGGGATTTTGCATTGCTCTTGCCAAGAAGTTCATCATCTGTTGCTGCTTGGTTTCTGTTCTTTTAAGTCTTTGCTCCATAATTTGAAGGCAAGCTTTAGTACTTTGCTGTTGCTGTCTAAGCTTCACCAGTTCCATCATAAGTACTTGTTTGTCTCTTTTCAATCTATCAACTTCTCCGTCTATCCCAAAGCTCCCAACTTCTACACAATGATCTAGTGATTGCTGAGAAGCCGTTGGTTGATGAGTTCTTCTCCTCCTAATGTTCTTTAGAAGATGTTTTTGCCCTCTTAGAAACCCTTCATTAGCAAATTCCCATCTATCTGGATCAACCTTCCTAAACCCCTACACAAGCCAAATCTCTGCCTCAATTGTGTTCAATCCCCGAAGAAAGATCAATTAACCGATAAATGGAATGTCAAATACATGCACTCTCGAGAACGTTGAAGGGCTTCGCAGCACAAAATGATGCAACCCAAAAGACCAAAATAGTTCTAGAACTAAGAAGAAAAATGTTGCAGTGGTTAAACAATCTAGAATACTAAGTACTCAATGCATAGTTGCAATAGAAATTTGTTTACCTTCCTTTAATTTCCATATAATTGAACAAACAAAATATACCCAAAAATTAGGAATCTAATAAGCAAAAAAGTAGAACAAAAGGGACCTATTAGATCCTCGGCCTTGTTATCATGGAAATGGAAGCAATCAAACCCAACAAAACGTACAAGAAACTAGAGTATTAGTCCACAAAAAATTTGCCATTATCTTTATTATTCTTAAATCAAAGAGAACTTGGAGATCCATAACATACAGGTAAAATACTTACATATGTGTTGAGCTGCCTGACAAAGCTTGAGAAATTGTTGTGCTTGAAGTATCTGGGAAGTAGACTCATGGCCATGGTTTGTGGATCCCAAACGATGAAGCTGTTATGACCACTACTCCAAGAAACTATATGGTTAGTACTGGAGTCCTCCACTATCTCATAAGTTTTAGTGAGAAAGGGAGGAGGACCAGCATCGTGAAGACCCTCCATTGGTTGAGGAAGACCTGGAGATGCAAAGCCTAAGTACGATGAGCTAGCAGCTCGACGTTCCTCTTCAACCCGGCCTTGACGATTCATCAGTTGGGAAGTAAATGAATAAGGCGAGCTAGACTTATTCTGGGCAAGCTTCTTTTACTGGTTATCTTGCAGAAATGATGTAAAGATGAGATTTTTCCGTTTGGAGGGTTTGTGGACAACATGGGTTTAGGTGTCCGATTAGGAACCGTGGATTTTCTGTGAGAAACGAAACATTTTTTCTCGAGAAAAAACTATCGACACCGAGAAAGTTTCACCAACTCGGTTAGAAAGAGCAAGTTGAAACCTTGAACACAAAGCGAAGTTACTGTTATCCTTGAATGAATCCAACACATAACCGATCAACCTACGAGAGAGAGAGAAAGAAAGACACAGACACACATAAACCTAAGGAACGCTGTCTAAACAGGGAAGTGGATAAGGTGATGTTCGATATACTCCCATTTCCATGGGAGAACAAAGAAGCAGAAAGGAAGGTGGAGAAGGACGTTAACAGAGAAATAAAAAGAGAAATCAAGATCATGGAAATAGGGAAGAGAGTCTTAATCACCGAATAATAAATTGAATAATTGAAGATATTTGAGTTTTTTAAAAAGAATAAAAAGTCTCTTTCTTTTTTTCTCTCTCTTTTGCTTTAAGGACCCAAATGGGGGCACTGACGCAAAAGGAACCTAAAGAGGAAGGTCCAGATATTTTTACTTCCCAACCCCTACACTCGAAGCTTTCTGTTTTTGGGAAGGGTCGTTTGGTACACTTTCTGTGTCAGTCCACGGACAAGGACGTTTAAGGAGCAGAAGTGAATAGAATGTATTGAAGAAGAAGAAACGCAAGGTACCATGGATATGTCAGAAGGTTCCATTCCAAATAATTTGATAATCATACAATTAATCCCTTTTTAGTCACTTAAAAATTACTATGTAATTACGACCATGAATAGGGAGAAATAGTTGTAATTTCTTTATTTTTATTATTTCTCATGTTTTCATAAAATTATTTTCAAAAATCTTTTTTATCCATTAAAAACAAATTTCTACTAACTAAAGATAAAATTGTGTATTTTTAATTTTTTAAAAGATTCTACAAAATTAATTTCTTTAACACTTGTTGGAAATATACAGATTATTGGGTAAACAAATTATAACCTAAGCTCACAAGCCCTACCCTAGTTGAATGCTTAGAAGGAGCAGGAAGAAATCAACGCACAAGATCTTGCCACTTGGCGGGCTGTAAACATTATTCAACGTCATCAATCAATTGATAATGGAATCATGGATTGCCCACCAGGACCAGGTGGGCCTGCAGGTAAAGATATTTATATTAAATAAAAATATTAAAAACTGACAGGTGGCACACTCTTCGAGGTAGCACGTTAAGGGAAAAGGGCAGGGACAGGACAGGGACGATGCTGGAACTATGGAGAAGGCGTAAATTAAATAATATAAATTAATACAAAGTCAAGGGAAGGAAGAGAGAGAGAGGATGTGTGTAGAAATTAGAACGCAATCAATACGCGACAAAGACCAAATCTAATGCAAGAATGATTATTAAGACGACGAAAAAGGCTTTGATGTTGGTGTTAATTGACCTAAAGAAATTTATATATTTATATTTATAATACAAATAAATAAACTAAAAGTAGATTATTAATATATTTTGTATTTTGTGGTTACAACATAAAGTATATTATAATCCCAAGATAAAGTTTAAGTTAAATTATGACATAATTTCATTTATATTATAAGAAAGTTATCATACTATTAAATAAAATTATCATATAATTATTTATTACATATATATCTACGGTATAAAATATATTTGTAAAATATTAAAATTTTAAAAAGTGTAATTCAATAAAATATTCTAGAATGAAATATTTTAATATTTATTATAATTATTCTTATACTAGGTTCTGCAAAGAGCACTCCTGTTTTATATTTTACAATATATTATCTTTTAAAATATATTATCAATTTTTGTATATTTCAGTTAATAGTTAATTTTTTTAAATAACTTCTTTTCTTATTTTAAATACCATTCATGTCTTTATAATTGAAAAAACTCTGAAAATTTATATTTTCATGTAAAAGAGGGAAATTTTGAATTATCATTAAAATAAATCACATAATTGTTAATATTATTACTTAAATAAAATATAAAATATTTAAATAACATGAAAACAAACACTACCATTACAATAAATTACATGGTATAATTATTAATATTATATTTAAATACAATATAGAAAATTTAAACAACAATAGAACAAACACCACACTAGTTAGAGTCTTAATACAAAGATAAAAACATCCGAGGGAACAAAATCCCCATCATTATCAAGTATGAAAATCCAAATTCGATTGGCACGATAAATTTTGTGATGTGCCACTACGGAAGTTAAATGAAACTCTCTTATTTAGATGCCAAAGGATAAGATAGCATATCAAGTTATTGCACAAGTTGCAGGTAAAAGATACACAAAACATACAAAGCCAAATGGACACCCAGTAACCATAAAGCATAGTATACGGTACAAACATGGGCGTTAGTACTGAAGCCAACTAAGTTCTTTAGATCAGAGAAGAGAAAGCGCCAAGGTAAGACTTCATGCCGTGGCACCAACAGCATGGCCAGCAGTCTCCTTCTGCACAAAAGACTGGACATACTCCTTCCTGCAGAATTAGATCCCTTTCTAAGAATCGAAGCCTCACCTGGAATTCCTAGTGCCTGGAAATTGGACAAGAAAAGAACAAAACCATACCTTGCAGGCAAGTGATCATGTGGACGATTGTATGGAGTCCAAACTGGGTCACCAACAAATAGACGCATGGCCTGCATGACGTCTTCTTGTCAGAAACTATTTTAAATGAGATACATAAAAGCTATAAAAATATGCAAGGGGTTCATTATCAGTTTGCAGTTTACGGAAAGGCTTAGCACATGAACACGACTACTTTGGAATAAATCCAAAAGAAGCATATAGATTCATAGACACTTGAAAAACCAATAGCAATAAAGTTTTAACAGATCTTCCAGTCTACAGAATCTAAGTAAATGTGTAATATTTAAGTCCTGTTTTTGGAATTGACTTAGGTTAAGATAGTAAATGTATACTGCTAGAATACCAAAAAATTGTTCAAAGTGCATGTACAACCACAAACTCCATATGCAGGGTGCCGGTAGGATTGACCAACACTACCGTCTTTGATGTGTGGATAACAGCAGTAGTACCAATTTTTCATTAATAAATTGCCCACACCCAGCTACATATGACCTCTTAATATCCTAGTCATCTTCATTTCCTACATGAATCAAACAATGATGCACAATAAAATACAAGTATCTCACATACAGTGTATAACATATACCTTGATGTAGTTATCTGTATCCAGAGTAAAACGATGGTAAATTCCGGCGGGTAAGACTATCATTGCACCCTTCTTCACTGCTATGCGAATCCAGCGGTCATTACGGTCCCTAACATCAAAATAACCTTTCTCGCAAACACATAAATGCAATATTAAGACGCATAAATGGATAAGTAAACTCGAGGGAATAACAAGAAAACCAAACCATCCATACCACTTCCAGCCACACAGTAACGGATCTCTTCATCAGTGTGAAGATGTTCTTCAAAAAAGTTTTTTATCTTCTCTTCATAGTTTGGTAGTTTTTCAGGGCAAACCTCACAGAAGTCCTACAGAAAAGAATTACTTAGTTGTTCCCTTAGTTCTACTGGGATATGAATGTAAGATCAGAAAGAATCAACTCAGAAAGATTAATAAAAACTGAGGTAAAAATCAGCACCAAAAGATAATCCCAACTACAGGTTTCAGCATTCACTAAATTTTCACAATAACTATTAGCAGAATAGATAAACAAAAAAAGTACTAAAGTTTCACCAACCATGTAGGAGTATCCACGATCCTGACGAATCTTCTTCAATTCTTCATCATTTTCATAATTGTCAGCATCCAATCGCCAACTAATAACACCAAGATCTGCAAGATACAAGGAGCATTTCATGAAATCTATCTAGCACACCTGTTGCAATTTGTTAAAATATGTTACATTGGTTTTTCTCTTGGAAAAACTTGCCTTCTAGCTGCTCCAGAGTCACAAACTCTTTGGGATCCTTGTGATGGGGCAGTCTCTGATCATCCTGACTGTCGTCCATGTACCATGCCTGAATCACTTCTTCTCTAGGATCCTGTTGTAACCAAATCAATAAATTGTTATTAGTCCAGGGTCCACAGACAAACAGTGGTGTACAAACAATAAAATGAGGATATAAAAATCCGCGATTCCAATTCAAACACAGCCTTGTAAACTTAATAGCATTTTCTTCGGTTGAATATTCTGCAACTCGTCAAGACCATGACCATAATACTGATTCTTATAAGCCAATCTAACTCTCTGCACTAGAGATTCAAGGTTCATGCTTTGACTAAACCACATACGTATATCATCTATGCTACACCAAAATGGACCCCTGAAACTACTAAATAGATATCCAAATGAAATAAAAAAAACAACAATTAACCAATATCATAGGCAAAAACAAAATCCAGGGGATGTAGGAAACTTTGTTACGTGATGTTCCCCGGGCTGCCAAATGAACCGGGAAGCAGCCTAGAGAAAGTGTTTGGTAGTGAAGACGACAGCTAAAATGGAAAAAGAATGATTGTGACTCAGAAAAACAGCCCAGGTATCCAAAATAATGATTTGAGAGAGTTCAACGTGACAACAACAGCATAAAGAACTCACCATCTAAAATTTTACATATTAAAAGGTTCACAGAATGTTGCATGAAAAAGCCCAAAATTAGCAGAGCAACCAAATGAATAGACAACAAAAGCTGGTGTTAAATTACAAAGTAAACAAAACCAAGATTAAATATCATAAAATAGTTCACTGATTCAGATACCAACGATGGTATAGCTCAATTATCATCAAACAAGGTTTAGTCTCAATCCCATCCAACAACTAAAGTATAAGACGTCAAAAACAAAACTAGAAATCTAAGACCAAGAAAAAAGACAATAATTAATCTTTATACAAGAGACGATAACTTGCATCGCAAATAAAATCGAAAGGAAATTACCTTGACCGGAACAACCATTTTCTCTCTCTCTTATCTCTCTGTTTCTTCGTTCTCTGCTTTGTGGCAACGCAAGGAAGACAAGAGTTAGACTGGTGGTGTTTAAAACGGGAAGGGGAAGCGAGCTTAATGACGAAAAAACCCTTGTCTGTTTCTGACTGCTTTGACCGTTCTGCTTATAACGAACAGAGCGGAGTTTTCCGCCAGATTAATTGCTTGGGATGCAGTGTAGATAGAAGGATATTATTGTCCTTTCACAAGAGGTGAGACTGTGACGTGTATGGGCCGAAGCTTATGTGGTGAGAGAGGTTGGTGATGTGAGTGTGACACAAATATGAAGGGAAATGAATATCTGACTATTTGCTACCCAGTCCCTAAATTATTAGCTTATTATGATTGGAGGATTATAAAATAAACTTGATAAAGAATTAAATTCGAATTGATCAGTTTAAATAGCTGAATTCTCTTAAAGCCGTAATTCTTGTTTAATTTTTAAAATTGAGATTATTTATATTGTTGAATTTAAAATTTTCATAATTAAAATAATGTTATATTGAAAACAATAAAATAAGAAGATTCCGTTTTGTCTGATAAATAAGTATCTTATGTATTAGGAAGAGATGATATAATTAAGTCTTTTTCCAGAATTTTCTTTTTTCCTTGTTAGAAACGATTTTCAAAGATTGAATTTGGACGAGGTTAACAAGTTGATGATGGCTTTGAATTTACGTCTTTTGAATTGAAAAATAGGAATGTGAGTCACCTTTTTTCTATTTTCAATCAAGGACCACAAGTTAAACCTGACTCAAGGATCATTTCTGTGTTCGGATTACATGACAATGATGTAAACGGAACACAGAAATGATTTAAACCTTCACTAGGGTTTGAGCAAGTCAAGCTCGGACTTGCAAGCAAGTTTCAAGGTTGCACCTTTCACAGAGTCGCTGCAAGAGTGATAAATATGTAGATATATGCTATTGGTTGGTTTGTACCCATTGTTTTATTACAGGAGTTTGACCACGTTATTGCATCCTTGCATGATTTTCCCCAACTAAACATATACATTACAGATGTAACAATGAGTGTTTTCTTTTCCAAGTTCAAGTTTTCAGTACATATCATACATCACAATAAACCAGATATCCATCCACAAACTTAATGAGCTTCAAGTGCCAATCCAACCTTCTCAGTCAAACTCTTAATATACTCCTTCCTTGCTGGATGTTCTTCCTGTGGACGATTATGCGCAGTCCACACTGGCTCTCCCACGAACAATCTCATTAACTGTTTGCATTACAAAGCAAACAAAAAACCATCAATCAACAGCTCAAATTAACTACATTATTCCTGCTAATATCAAGAGTAATGTCATAAATTACCTTAACATAGTTATCGGTATCAAGAGTGAACCGGTGGTAGATTCCTGCTGGCAAAACGATAAGATCACCAGCCTTAATCCAGATTCGGATCCACCTATCACTCTTGTCTCGGACATCAAAGTATCCACTCCCTTCTAGGCAATAGCGAATCTCTTCATCAGCATGAATGTGTTCTGTGTAGAAATTCCTCAACTTCTCGTCATAGTTAGGAACATTCTCTGGACATAGATCAAGCAAATCCTGCAACATTCAAATATTTGATGTAACATTGAATCCATCATTAGCAGTATCTATTACTACTTAAATGAAGGTATTGTAGAGATCGAGAACAAGCCAAACAGCTATAAACAAGAATTTATGCAGATCATTAGCACATTACAGATTTTTCCAAGATCTGGAATAAGGCTTTGCGCCCTGTTTCCAATCAGTCACAAAACGTAGATTATTTACAAAAGATGAAAGAAAAATCCAGACTTTTCAGATGGGTTGATATGGATGCATTGTGGGAAGAACCTACTGCTTGCAAAGAAGAGTATTTTATTAGGAGTCTATTAGATGAGTGTTTTATTAGGAGTAGGAGTCTATTATTTCTGAACTAATTTCTGTTATAGTTACATAAATAAAAACAGCTTGAATAGGAGTCTTTCTATAAGTCCTAGTTTAGGAGGAACTTTTATGCTTTTTTTGCCTATATAAGGCTATTATGTTATGCAATAAAGTAAGGAAGAAGTTATCATAAAAATTAGCTAATTAGGA
>JANSVB020000473.1:415681-435682 GCA_025504935.2 Erythroxylum haughtii
CTTTGAGGCTACAGTTCATGGATTGTGGATGCGGAACTTTATCTTAGGTCTTGGTCTTGTCGACAGTATTGCCAGACTGTTAAGAATTTATTGTGATAATTCCGCAACCGTATTCTTCTCTAAGAATGACAAATATTCCAAGGGTGCGAAACACATAGATTTGAAGTATTTGTCTGTAAAAGAAGAAGTGCAAAAACATAAAGTGTCAATTGAGCATATTGGTACTGATCTCGTGATAGCAGATCCATTAACGAAAGGCTTACCACCCTAAACATTTATTTGTCATGTTGAACGGATGGGCCTTATAGATAAGTCCTTATTAGCATAGCATTCTGACATGTATATATACATATAATTATCTTGCTCGAATTATTATGACACTTGTGAATTCAATTACAGTCATATGTTTTTGCTCACTTACTAGTTATCCATATTATATTGTATACAATACTTATTATTTATGAGATAACAATTACCGAATTACCCACTTAAAGTTTATTGAGTTGAGTTTATTCTGTGATACATGGAAGGAATTAGTTTATATAACTTGTGACCATCATGATCCCATCAACTTAATTCAATTAAGGATGACTTAATCGATTCCATGTATTGTGTGCACTTAAAGTTTTATTATTGGATCACTAAGTCGTCATCACATGGATTAAGTAGGAGATTGTTAAACTATTTTATGTCCCATGTGACTTATAGTTTGAGTCCCATGAAAATCACCCAAGATAATGGTTATTGGGTATTAAATAATGGGTCGATGGCCCTCTCCCTCTCTCTTTCAATACTAAATCGTCGTACTAGTTGGTAAACCATCATAATGGTTCGTGAACTAACATAATAGTTCGTGAAGCAACGTGATAATTAGAACAATTCGTATATAAGTTTTAGAAAAACTTATGAATGAGATACTGAATTATTATCTTAACCATTGAAGAAACATAAAAGGAAGAAAGCAGAGAGGGAATAAAAGCCATACAGAAAGAACAAGAAATTATAGATACAAATATGCTAAAAATCAATTGATCCATAATTATCTAATAGAAATTTCATACGTTTTTTGTTATTTCCAATTTCTTAGTTGTTTGATTGGTTCAATTGACCTGGTCACTAGTATTAGTTGCTGTTTTCTAGGTAGTTATTGATCATGGGAATGTGTTCCATGTGTTAGAGACACATGTTCATCAGACGGGCCAACCACTGGGCCAAGTCCTCCAGCTCTAAGCCCATCTGCTACCTCACCTCCCAAGATCACCGAATTCTTCTCTACACCTGTTAACAGCAGAATATTTCATTCTCAACAAACTTCCGGATATAGATAACAATATGCATTCCATGCTGTATATTTCTGTTGTATTCGAATTGTCTAGAATCAAGCTAAACTGTATATAAAGCCCTTACAGTACACACAATAAAGATTGAGGAAAATATTACAATACAATCTCTTTTCATTTTACTCTACTTTTACACCATGCAGTGCCTCGTTGTTCATTTCCTCTATTAGCAGTATTTAAACTTATTATCTCATTAATAAAAGAAAAGACTTTGCACAACAAATTTTCAGTGTTCTTTCCATTTATTGTTGATCATCTTGTTTTTCATCTCAGTCTCTCTCGTTCTCTTAAAAACTCCAACAATGGTATATCTCATAAATTATACAGACCAAAGGCTTGTTAATTTCAGAGCTTATACTTACATGCTTTGTCGTTTTCCTCGTAGCTTTGACACTTTTCCTTCAACTGTTACATGGTCAGAAACCTAGTAATAAAGGAAATGGTAAGAACAGAATATGCCACAATCCATGTACTAGTGTAGCAAAGTTCAGCTATCTTTTCGTCTAAGGTTTAGCTTGAGATTAAGAATGGTTTCGTGGACCTCTTTGTGAAGGCTTGATGGAGAAGAAAATTTATTCCGTTTTTTTGGGAAGAGCACCACAGGGTCTTTACCTTTTCAGCATTTTTCATTACAGATTATCCAAATATGTTTCACACAATGGTTTTAAGAATGGCAATGCTCCGCAGCAACAAATAGAAGAAGGCAGTCATTGGTCATAGTGCGTGACACAGGTTTTCCTGTTCCGTTTTGTTTGTCATTTGCATTCCATACTTGTCTTACAAACGAAAAAGTTTGTTACTTTTAACACTGAACATCCCATTTCAAGTTCTATTTGTGTACGGATGGAGTAGAGTAATCTGTTGAAACTGCACGGACTGAGGCCCCACAGTTCCAGCTCTGATGATTTCTGCTGTCGAATATTCTCTCTCAGGAATGTGCATATGGGCAATGTCAGAAAATACATGAGCTTGTACCTTATGGCCGAAGACTATAGAACTTAAGAGAAAAGATCCTATGAATCATGATATTACTAAAGTATGTATAATACCAGATTGGAGCGAGCTCTACAGAGCAAAAAGTATCATACAATGTAACTTCTTGATAAGGCAGATACAAGTAACTTCTTGATCACGCAGTTTGGAGTTCCTGCGTAAGCTTATAATATAAGTTCAGGTGAGTACAGCTCAAGTTACATAAGTTCAAAATGCTGGAAGAATCAGCTTATTCTTTCTAGGTCGTGCTAATTCTTAGGACCAACCTAAGCTAGAATATAACAGCTTCATTCTAATTAGTCCAAGAAACGAATCTCTAGAACACAACAGGACCAGTTCAAGGAACTTCGGTTAATTGTATCAAGAAACTTCTGCATTTACCTTAGTTCTCATTCGTAGAAGGTCTCACACATCCACAGAAACAACCCTTCCTCCGCCTTCGACCACTTCCCCTCCCATTGTTGAGAAAGTCCTTCAAGATGATGCCAGTTTTACTTCCAGGAAATCTGTGTTTAACTTTGTTTTTCTTTTCACCATCCAGTTTAAGAAAAATGTACTGGATGCTCTGCAGCTCGAGCTCCAATCGACCAATCTTCTCAGAACCATTCCAAGCTCGTTCTGTCAACCCCTTTCTGTATCCAGTGTCTGCTTCCTCTGATTCTTCTGAATTGTTATCCTCCAAATGCAAGGTTCTTTCCTCAATGTCTGTCGTTAACTGATCATTAACATCAACCAAATGCATGACAGCCTCCTCTATTTCTTGCAATTGTCTCTTCACTCTATCAAATTCAAGATCCTTGGCCATTTTGCTCCTCTCTGCTTCCAACTTCTTTTTCAGATCTTGCACTGACGTTTGAATAGAGATTAATTTCTGAGCATCAGAAGCTAGTCGCTCCAACATCTTTCCCCTGTTTCTCTCATGATTTGACTCTTTGCTACTGCTTGTAGGTACCTGTAGCTTGTCAATTCCCACTTCCTTCTCAACTTGTAACTCTAAAGAGGGATTCCAACTCTTCCTCTGGCAAACTATCTCATGGCGCGCCACACCATCTAATAGGCCACCTGCCTCTTTTTCTTTGCCTTTAGACATTGTATCAAGGCCAAAATCTTTTGTAGACTCCCATAATCGGAGCATCTGATCATCAGACTCAGCTTTCTCTCTCTCGCTTCTCCCACATGGCGAGCAGTTTGAGACCTGATCAAGTGGGATATCTTTCATCAACATCCCATTCCTCAATCCTGAACTTTCAGGTTTATTTCTGTGCATCTCAGTAGAAACAAGATCATTCTTAAGTTGCTTCTTCTCATGTTCTTCATTTGAGCTACTGCCACTTGGCAACCATTCATGCCCTTTATGTACAGCTTCTAGAGTGAAGTTGGAGTTTTCTGTTTCCTGTACTTCATGATCATTAGTTTCTTCAATAATTGCCTTCCTAGCTGCAACCCTGTCCATTTCTCCAGTTACTACCTTCTCAACTGCCCTGATTTGAGACTGCATCTTCAACAAGTATGAAATTCCATCTGCTGTGATCATGCTGTCATCATCTGTGCAATCCTGAGGAGAAGTAGCAGTATTGAAACCCTAACGATATGGTAATAAAAGAATTTATCAGTATGTAAACCAACTAATGAGAAACAGTTAAAAGGAAATAGATATGAGGAGAATTTTGAAGAACTGGCTCAACACTTCTGGCCCACTAGCAGAATTGGCATAGAAACCTATTCAAATGTAATTAGCAGATGAGCTTTTACAGAAAAGGTGCAGAGAAACTCAAAATAAATTTAAGACGAGCTCCCTGCCATCAAATAATTAAGTTTCAATTGTGAGTTCTGAGCATTAATTTAGATATGAGATTGTTGGTAAGCAAGGAACTTTGCATCTTTTCTTAGCAGAAAAGAAGGAACATTGAAAAAAACCGAGATGTATCTGGCTTGGACTTAACATCGTGAACTAGAGAACAACTGAAACGTACCTTCTGTTCCCCATTGCCTGCAGCAAAAAGCTTTTTGTGGAGTAAGGCATTTTGCTCTAAAGAGTCTACATTTTCTCTCAAAGAAGCTATAACAGGACCATATGCAGACAATTGATCCTTTAGCCCTCCAAGTTCAGACTCCAAGAAGCTAAATCTTGTCTTCATCTGCTGAATCTCAGTTTCCTTAGTAGCATTTTCTTCTTCAAGACCCTCACAAACTGTAGTCAGTTCTTGAACCTTATTTTCAAGTAGAACTTCATGGATGGTGGATACTTGAAGATCAAAATAAAAAGAGGAAGCCTCAGCCTCCCACACTTCACAATCATTTGTTCTTTCTTTCAGCTCCAAGCTCAAGCTCTCTTCCCTACTCCTTTGTTCTTCAAGTTCCTTATGCAACATTCCCATTGCCGACTCCAGATTCTCATTTGCATCACAAAGGCGTTCCATTTCCTTTTTCTGAGTCATATTATGCTTTGACAGCTCAAAAATCTGATGCTCCATATTTTCTCTCGTCATTTTCAATGCTTCACAATCCCGCTTCAGTTCCTCAATAGTTCTGCTAAATTCTGCATTTAGGTTGTGTGCAGCCCTGAGTTGCTGTTGTGCTTCCGAAAACTCAATTGCTTTCTGTCTCAGAAAATCCTTTCCAATCAGAACTTCGCAATTTAACTGATCAATTGTGTCTCTGTTTTCATGAATCTCACGCTGCAACTTCTCAAGTGTATGATTAGCGTGCAAACTTTCAATTTCTTTGGCTTCTAGCTTCTCACCCAACATTTCAAACTTCTTCTTCAGGTTGCAATTAATCAGGTGGAAACTGCTAAGATCTTCAGAAAGGACTTCGAGTTCCTTAGCTTTCTCAGTTCCAAAGCTCTCAAAGATCAATGAGGCAAAACTGAAAGATAATGCATGCTCGAGAATACTACTGTTCTCCTCTTGAAATACAAGCATTTTCGTTTTCAGATCTGAAAATTTCTGCCGCAAAAGTTTATTTTCTTCAAGCAACTCACAGTTTGCTTCTTTCAATGCTACATAAGAACTTTGAAAACATATGACTTCTGCTCTCTGAGTTTCCAACCGTGCTTCCAGTAATTCATGTTGTTGCTCCTTCTGGGTCACTTCCAACTTCAACTGTTCATTCAATTCAAGGAGTTCAAGCTTACTCTTCTGCAGCATAGTTTGTTGTTGTTGCATCATCTCAAACTCCTGATCAAGGACTTTCTTCTCCAACTCAAGTTCACCACCTTGCAATCTCATTTGTCCAAGGAAAGTTAAAAGCACTAAGTTCTCGACCATCATCAGATGCTTCTCATCATCGCTTTGCAGATAAGAACATTTTAGGTCCTCAATGTTGTCCAGAATACGAGGAAGAGGAACTTTTTCTTCTTCAATTCCCTTTGGATCTTCAAATGGATCAAATTGTAGGGCCCTGAATATTTGATTAATACCCATCCTCAGCTTTTGAATTTCATGAGACAAGAATTCTGCTTCAGCTTGCTGCTCAAGATTCTCATTCTCCAATTCTGAAATCAGTTTACCTGACAATTTTGCTGCCTCAACATGTCTTTGGCATTCGATAAACATGGATAAGTTCTTCTCTTCCAAATCTTCAATAAACTTCTGCAAGATGAAGATCTCAACCTGAGCTTTAACAGCTTTATCTAGTTCTTCTTCAAATTGTTTCTTACTCATCCTGCTTTCTTCTTGTAGTAGATGAACCTGGTTTTCCAGATCTGCCAAACGGGACTCACTTGACTGCATATAAGAGGCATGCTCTTGTTTTTCCACGCCAAGGTAGCCCCATAGCTCTTTTACTTGACAAAGAGTGGACTCTTTCTCCTTCTCTAGATTAGTATACTTCTCTTCTAGCCTTGTAAACCTCCTCTCTAGGTGTCCCAGTCTCTGTTCAACATTTTCTAGTTGAGAGACCAGGGTGCTTCTTTCATTAAGAAGGTTGCTCTTTTCATTTTTGAGTATCTCATAGAATTCTTCCAAGCTTTTTGACTTAGTCTTCAGTCCTTCAAGTTCCATGTTTGCACCAGAAAGAGAATTCTCCAGCAATATATTTCTTTCCAAAAGCTTCTGCATATTCTCAGTCATTAACTGCAATTGAGAAAGAAGGATAGATTTCTCAGCAACAAGACCAGCTTTTTCACCTTGAAGAGAGTGGCAAGAATCCTGCAGATCCTTAACCTTCTCTCCTGACCCTTCCAACTTGCCACTCAATTCACAGATAGTTCTGTCCAAAGCAACATTATTTTCCAAAACCTTATCCATGTCCTTCAGCTTCTCAAAGAGCACTTCTTTTTCATCTGTTTGCTTTTGGTATATGTCTTTTAGTTTCAAGTTCTCATCTTGCAAAGCTTTCACAGACGAAGCAAGGCTTTCAGGATTTAGCCCTACCGAGTGCACTTGCCCAATGAAAAAATTATATCGCTGATTCAAACCTTTAATTTCCTCCTTTAAATGACAAATTTCCTTCTGTAGCAAATTACTTTGGGCTACTTGTAGGGCCAGTTCCTCTTCAAGCTTCTTTTTCAATTCTTTCAAGCCAAATATCTCATTTTGTAAATTCAGTATGGAGATGCTAGACGAAGTGTTCAATTCATTGAGGCTCCGATTCTCTTCCTGAGAATGCCGAAGATGTTCTTGCATATCATGATTACACATCTCCAAGTCGTTCAACAGCTGAAGCTTATTCTGAAGCTCTAGTGTCAAAGCTCTCTGCTCCTCTTGAGATTGTAAGTGCAACTTCTGTAAAGTTTGCAAGGTGGTCTCAGCTTTAGACAACCTTGATTGCTCATCTTGGAGCAAACACTTAAGTTTCTCCAACTCCGTCTCGTTGTCCAGAAGTTCTTGATCCTTCTCTGCTATCTTCTGTGCGAGATTGTCTGCCTCTAACTGAAGTGATTGATTTGATACCTCTAAAAGACAACAATTTTCTTCTGCATTTCTCAACTTTGTGGCCCCTATCTGAATTTCAGCACTTAATCTCTTGACATGATCTTGGGCATCGCAAATTTCACTCTCCATCTTGGCTATCCTCTCCAAGCATTGCTCATACCGGACTTCAACACCCTCTTTCTCATCTCTCAATTTAATGAGAGCTTCGTTCAATCCCTGAATTTCAATTTCTGCTCTTTCTGTCTGGTCGTTAAGCGTTCTGGCATTTTCCTCAGCAAGAGAGATTTTCTTTTCCAAGTTAGATATCATTTCAAGACATTGGCTGTATTCATGCAGACCAGTTTCCTTTTCCGCCTCTAATGCAAAAAGTTCTTGCTTCAGATTTTGAGCTTCTGTTTCTGCCTTTTCAGCTCGCTCATTAAGACCTTGGGCATTTTCTTGGGCATGAGCAATCAACTTCTCCAATGCAGATATTCTTTCCAAACATTTATTCTGCTGGAGAAGACTAGCATCCCTCTCAGCTTCTAACTTGGCAAGGGTTTCCTTCAGAATCTTAATTTCAATTTCCGCCCTGCTTGCCCGTTCATCAAGTCCCCCAACATCTTTGAGTTCCTTCTCCAAGCCAAATAACTTCTGCATGCTCTGTTGGTATTGAAGGAGGAGAGATTCTTTTTCAGCTTGAATTTCTTCAAGAGTTCTCTTTAAGGCCAAAACTTCAGTATGAGCTTGCTTCATATTTTCAACCTCTACTGTTTCATTAACCTTTGAACCCTTTTTCGACTTCCCTTCAGCAACTTTTGGAACTCTCTGCAATGTTTCTCCTGAACCAAACATCTCATTGAGTTGCTTTAAACCCTTTTTGCTTATTCCAAAGTCTGAGCTTTCTGAAAACTCTCCATCTGGGTCAAGGAATGCACGAATTGGATGCAGAAATTCTGGTGTCTGAGGCTCACCCTCAGGGCATGAAGAGACTGATGATGAGTCATCAGTCAGTACATATGGCACTTGGTTAGGAAATGCCTCTGCCATCGTTCGGTGGGCTTGACGAAGCTCCCCAGTTGCATGGTCATACCTCTCAGCCAATGCACGGTACGCTCTATAAAATTCCTCAACTAATTTCATTAGCTCTGGACGTTTCTTATAGTACATTTCTGCCCTCCTAGCAAATGAGTCAGCATCTTCTTCGATGAGTTTGATCATTGCTTTGACTTTCGCATCCATATCTATTGAAACACATTCATTACATTCAAAACATGGAACATAAATTCCAAAATTGCATATACGAAAATACATAAATGTCAGTATACATGAAAGGGAAATGATGAACAGTCAGATTAGCAAATAGATTTCCTGTCATGCACATTGCAATGCTTATATTTTTGTTCGATATTCACTTCTAGATTTACATGATTTACAGATGTCATTATGCATAGAAATTGTTATCGTTGGGAACTTGGTGCAGTACAGCGCAAACAAAATTCTAAAGAGCTGAAGACGATAGTAACCAATGGAAGGAGAGAGTTTTGGTCATTACATTTGGTTCCATTTAAGAATTTAAAGAGTCAATCCTAAGAACATAGCATGAAATTGCAACAGCAGCCATAAAAAACAACTGAATTTGAGAGCTTGTCCTGTTATATATTTTTATTTATTGCATAAGATGATCTTGTATCTGCACCCGTATTGATATCTAAAGGTGCTAGCCTCCAGTTATGTTGTTTAACCTTCAGATAAGTAGTAATTGTTGCATAGCTGGTAATTTTGCCTCAATTAACATAACAGAAATAATAATGGGTTTCACCATATAGCAAGTTCTTCAAAAAATGAGAAAACTAAAATGCCAGAAAATTGTTTCACTCGGCCTGCAGATGAGATGGATGATAATGGGAATTAATCATCTTGGTATAATCAATTTCTTATGAAAATAAGATGAGGAAAACAATCATAGATGAGATATATCCTCCAAGATGACAAAAAATCATTGAAAGCTCAGAATTGGGGTACTGCCTAATTAATCTGGAAGAAAGTTTAATAATCAATGAAATAGCTGACTATGAGTTGCATGATTCAGAAGCCAAAAGGGTTCAGAATTTTCTTATAAAACCAAAGCAAGTTGCAGCTAACTGAGTGACTAAAAGCTCCCATAAATAGCTTGTGACAGTCTTGTTATACACAAAACACGCAGACTTCCTAAAACTTTCACTGTATATACGCTTGCTCACAGAAAAAGTTTTGAAAATTCCAGGAGGATCTGATGTTTGCCTCAAAATCAGCCGATGTAGCAGGTAAAACAAACATACCCCTCAATGTTTCCACACACATATGAAGTGAACATCACGATCACTATTTCACAAAGACATTAGGAGATATTAGTACCAGTAAGATTTTCTTGAAGCCATTTTGAATTCTTCGGACTGATATGACTATCCCACCACCAAGAATACAATCTCCTGGACTCAGAATGCAACAAGCTTGCCATGATTCCAGCAGAGAACAACAATAGGACTGGTTTGGATCTTGGAAAGCCTGGTCCTTGTACCAGTGACAGTAACTTAACTAATGGATCCAGGCCAGAATAGCAATTCAATTCACCTGTCGTAATTGCCACTGCACAGTATAGATGATAAAGCAATCATAACATCAGTCAATATGAAACAGGTATTTTCAAAGTATAAAGGCAGTTGCTTCTTAGATTACCTGCTCAATTGGTCAATAGTATTTAGTGTCTACAACTTTCAGTAACAATCGAACTTCCTTAAACAACCTTCAAATCTTTAACCGAAAGAAACTGCAACTCAGATTATAGAAGCTCTGAATCGCAAATACACCAGGAAATCAATCGTCAGGATACCAAAGAGATAGAATTGAAAACTTAAAGCAATATTTTATCAGTTCGAGGTTAAAACGGTAAGGAGCCAGATAGTTGTCTATTAGATGCAATGTGGATTTGCAGAAACTAGCGACTTAAACAGATAACAGAAGAAGGGAAAGAATGTTGAAAAGCCAGAATCAAAAAGATCAAATTCAAAAAGTCAATATAACAACCATTCAAACAGTAAAAAGGCAAGATCTTCAAATCATCGAAGCAGAAAGTCCCCAAAAAACTCAATGTTTCTAAGCAAAAGCCTCAGAAGTCAGAAAAAAATAAAAATAAAACATCAATATCGTGTACAAAAGAACTAGCAACAGGAATGGCGAGACTGCCAACATGCAGCACTAAAATCCAGAAATGGGTTTAAATCAGCATACTAAAACACCTTCCAAAAGAAAACAAAAAGAAACACGGTTCAGTTCAAGCAAATGGGCAACAACAAAACTGAAAAAGAACAGATCTTTGAAGACCATTGACCATCAGATGCATACCAAAGAACAAAACACAACAACGGGGTTGTGATCAGCAGCTGTGATACTAAACTCCCAGTTGCATATCCTCTTAGTCACCCCATGTTCTCTCCCTCATGTCTAAATCACAAACACACTCATTTGTCTCATAATCTCTACAATGAGGCACTCTGCATTAGTTCGAGAGGTTTGGTTGGCACAGTAACTGCAGTAGAGTCCCGTATGAAATGGGAATGCAAATAAATGATCAAATAAAGAAAGGCAAAAATTAATTTTTTTCTTCCATGTTCCTCTTAATACGGGATATTTAAGTGGGAGCACACACATACACATGCGCAAAAGTATTCGAGTACATGGTAAAAGGGCTTGTTGTCTTCGCCGATTGTTGTTAAGATATGTATTAATTAAGGATATACATCGCTAAACGGTCACATTCTGAAGGTTTTTGCTGTCTTTTGTCGTTACCTATAAGTAAGGAGGAGAGTCTGACATGGAAAGCCAAAGACTCTGACAAACCTTAAGGAATGGATTGATGCACCCTTTTGCTTTGCGTTGGCATCTTGATTATTTTATATTTATGTTCTTCCTCCGGCTCCTGAAGGCCGAAAGCTTACTTCTGCAATCTGAACTCAAATCATGACTTAAGCATGAAAAATGGAATACCCTTTTATTTCCATTTCTCTTTGTATTCACTTGACCATACAAATCTACAATGGCGGCCATGACTATGAACATCTCTAATACGGGTAATGAATCTTGACAATAGAAGTGGAAACCATTAAAAAAAATTATGGTATGAAAAAAAAAAATTAATCTGATACAACCCTGAGAAACAAAAGCACAACCCAATCTCAAGCATCCCTTTGTTGAAGATTGGTCCACCATCGTTTATTCTGATCACAGAGCCAAGACCACTTGTACGAGTATCTTTTACAAATCTCTCTACGCACTCTTCAAAAGAAGAACATTATAAAATCACATGCCAATGTTTAGAATCAGAAAAAAGAAGTAAATGGAAGATTCGGTTGCCTATTGTATAGAATAGAGTTCACACGGACCATCACGTATGCAATTCTATCTACCACATGTGCATAAAGTTGATTTTATTGGTATAGTTTTGTCTCTCATGTACTTTCTCCTCGTCAATCGAGAATCAGGATATGTTAAATATAAAAATATCTATTAAATTGAATTCGTTATTTAATTTTAAATTATTAATTTGTCGAGTAATATAATTAATAATTACTCAATTAAGTAATATAAGATTATCATTAAGTCGTTACTTAGAAAGAAGGTAGGCTATTTGTATAGTTGTCACACTTAATCATAAAAAACTAAGACGTTAGTAGTTTAGTGGTGGTGACTATACTTAATTTGTTTTTCTTACTAAAGTCTAAACAAATAATTAATAAATAATATTGAATGATACTCTCTTTCTACTACTTCAGTTATGAAATAATATTCGTATTTTTTAAATATTGTTCTCAATAATTATCTATTAATTTAAATCTCTTCACAACTAATGTCATAATTATGCATCATATCATAATTAGTAAAGTGTTATCCTCAATGTTATAGTAATAATAACAATCAATAGTTGCTAATGTCATCTTCTTTCCACTTTTGTTCTTAATAATTGAGGATTAATTATTTTAATAATTAGTATATAACAATATTTCGATAGAAATAATATATCATTAACACTTTATATTGTGTAAATGCAAAACGTGATAAACAAGTGTTAGCTTCTTAATCCAGGGACTGTGGACACGTACAGTTCAACTATACAGCAATTCTGCTCTCATTTTCCAAGTACGGTTTTGATGTTACTCGCCACCAAACCAAAGCTTCCACACTTTTAAGGCAAACAAACCCAAGTGATGTGATCTTCTTCGTTCTCTCTCGCTTACATTATTGAGCCAGAAAAGGGTAGAAAGGATAGGAGCTGTGTTGCATGTGTGAATGGCTTTTCTGCGGGACTTTTTCAGCTCATATCTACCATTCACCATTACAGGAGGAGCAAACAACACCCTTGACCCCACACCAACCTCAACTACATCTTGTCTTCAAAAAGGAATGGAGATGGAGAACTTTTCTCGAGGGTTGGTGAAATTATTAGATTAAAATTTTGAATCGATTTGAGGGAAGCTACCACTCATTATAACTTTTAAGAACATAGTTAGTCATAAATAAAGTTATGTTGTGAATTATAACCAATAATTAAATTAAATCCATTGCTTGTAGATCCATCCATATATGAATAATTCCCTTTTAACTCTTAAGCTCATGGGAAGTCATTTGAGCCCTATTCATCAGACTCAAATTCATAAATCTCTATTTATTGAAATCGTCATCCTAATTTTGATACTATTGAAATTGAACCAGATCCGCTACAGATGAGAGGTTTTAAGGAAACTTGAGAGATATTAACTGGATCCGATACTAACAAAAGTTTTTGAAAGAGTTTAGGAGAAATTGGACTTAATCCAAGTGAATTTATATACTAATTAGTTATGATTCATATCGTTAAATATGACTCACTTATTCTTACATTTCTTTATAAAGAGTACACTAATTATAAGTTTTCAATAAATTATGCATATATTGATTAGTGCATAGCTAAAAAGCAGCGACTGTGATTATACCGACACCAAAAGAAGATATGGTAGATGCGATCCTGAGACAGAAAAGATGAAAAAGGTCCATATTATTTTTCTGTTTTTTAGTGAATGGCCAGCTATTGCTTTACCCAGTGTTCCCTGGAAAGATTCTGAAAAGGTAGATGAGAGGCATCTGCGGGCTTTGCTGGTCCTGTGGTAGCGGTGAACCTATTTGGATCTTAGTCACCTTTTAAAGCAGAAAATGTCATGTATGGCCTTCCATTCCATGTCTACTGTTTTCAGAGTCTAGATTTTTTGTTAATATTATTCTATCTTATTATGTCTACTGAATCTTAACTATTTATTTATGTAAGTTTTATATAGGTTTTGCATGAATCCCATGTAAGTTCCACAAAATAAATAGCTAAAATTTTATGAGACAGAATAAAACAGAATAATATTAGACAGAATCGTGTCCCACCGTTTTCACGCGCATTAAATTTTACCATTTGCTTCCCACATGCTCAAGAGTGTTTAGATTGGAATCAGGAAAAAAGAAAACAGGTAGCAATCAATCATGCCTCCTTTTTGGATAGTGTTGGCCATCAAGGACCCTCACCCTATTCGATATCTCCAAAAATCTTGTCAAAAGTTTCACTATGCCCTTTAGGCTGGTCCAATCGTACAAATAGTGTTGTTAGAGGTTATGAGTTCAAGTTTTTATAGTGAGAGATTTTTGAGTTATTTTAATTAGAATTTATCACAAATTAATTAAATCAATTTTATTATGAGTTATTTGTTAGTCATAATTTAATTAATGTATATAATTCATAAATTAAGTAATTTCAATGAGACAAATGGTATTTTAGAAGTTATAGTTTTGAGTTTTTGTAGTGAGATTTTCGGAAAATTTCTGAACTTTGTATTAATTAATACAGACATGTTTTGAATTAGATTTTATCGTGAATTAATTAAATAAAATTTATCGTTTAATTTTAAGTTATTAGTTAGTTAATATATGTGATTTGTAAATTAGTATATTTGAGGGGTCTATCAATAATAATGTGTCGAGGAATATGGCTGAGGGTAGTTGATTGTTGTAGTGCAAACACTAGAAAATGGCTTGGAGGGTAGTGTCATAAGAAGCCCTATTTAAGGGACAACTCAGCATCTAACAAACTCCTACTTTGAAAATTATTTCCATGTACTCGACTTCTTCCTTGAGTGTCGGTGCCTGGGGGTGTCCTACGGATTGTGGGTTGGATGAATTGGTAGAGTTTGCCTTTTATGTGTTTATCAAGTTACAATTTTTTAAGTATAAGTTACCGCTTGAAAGGTTACTTCTTACCTTAATAATTTGAAAGATGATGGATTGAAAGTGTATATTACATTTAAAATATTGGTTAAACACGTCGTTTTAATTTAAAATCGTTAAGTTAGAATTTAAATTTGCCAAGTTCAACATTTGAAAGACTTAAAAATTTTAAGAATTCTAAAATGTCCAAAAAAAACCCAAAACTTAATAAACTCAAATTTTATAAAACTTTAAATTAAACTAATTTAAAGCTTAAACACAAATCAGGCATAGTCAAATTAGAAATATAAATTAAATTAAATTAAAAAAATAGACCGAGTTAAAATATTTATAACCCAAGCCCATCTCAAGAAGTTTCTAAAACAAACCCAAGTTGGTAAGACCTGGAGCTATTTAACCAAAACTTATCTCATTTAATTTATTAGGTTAGGTCAAATTGTCAACTTAGTAATTAAAGAGATAAATTCTCTGTTTCGATTAACCATTCTTATCCTATTTTATTAAATCTTATTTACTCGTTTACGTGATAATTAAATAGTACAAAATTGAAACACCCTAATGAAAAGAGAGTGCTCCAACCCGTAATCCAAGGCACTTCATAACCAATGCAGTGACAGGGTATAGCCAGACCTGGCCAACACCCGGCAAGTACGACCTAATTGCTAAGGCAGGACATGGCTCGTACCAAGCAAATGTAACTCTCACCTCGTACCCTTAGGCTCTATTTGTTGGATGTAAATTAATAGAACAGAACGAAATGGAATAAAACGAAACGGAACGGTTTATAATAAAATGAAATGTAATTATTTAAGAGGGATAGAAGGGTTCATAATATAATGTAGTGAAATGTTGTTTGAAAGATAGATATAATGGAATGTAATGTATAATAAATGATTTTTATACTCCTTATATTAAAATGGTAGTTGCAGGAGGTTTATTATTAATTATATAAAAATATTAATATTAATTATTTAATATATTTTACTTTATTTTATGTGATTTATATTTAAAAATAATTTATTTATATAAAAATATATACAAACAATTAAAGAATAATTTTTCTATTTTTCTATTTTCATTAATAAAAATTTTATTAAAATTTTATTTTATTATTAATTACATACAATTTATTATTAATTATATAAAATTATTATTATTAATTATTTAATATATTTTATTTTATTTTATTCAATGTGATTTATATATAAAAGTAATTTATTTATATTTATATTTATATAGAAATATATACAAACAATTAAAGAATAATTTTTAAATATATTTTCTATTTTTCATCAATAAAAATTTTATTTATTTTTTATTAATTATATACAATTTATTATTAGTTATATAAAAATATTATTATTAATTATTTAAACAAATTTATTATATTAGATTTTGATTTATATTTAAAAATAATTTATTTATATTTTTATTTATATAGAAAAATATACAAATAAGAATAATTTTTAATATATTTTTGATTAATGAAAAATAAAAATATAAAAAATATAATTTAATTGCTTGTATATATTTCTATATAAATAAGTAAATAAATAATTATTTTTTAAATATAAAATTTTTATTTTATTATTAAATATATATAATTTATTATATATAATATAAATTATTATTATTAATTATTTAATAAATATTATTATATTCTATTTAATATAATAATATTATAATTTGTTCAGAGTTGGTAGTAAGAAGAATTATTGAGGGTGTATTAGGTAGTATGTATTTATTAGTTTATATCTCATCCTAAGCCATCGGAATCGGGGGTTTCTTATTTTTACTATTTAAGATAGAATGACACATAATATAAAACCCTCCACTTCTATTTTATTTCATTCTATTCTATTATGAAACTCTTAAATAAATAATAAAAGTGTGTTATATTTTATCCTCTTTTATTCCTAACCCTTTAATCAAACGGAGCCCTAAAGAACTCAGGAAACTCCTCTTTCTGGGCATTTTAAGGCTAAATAAGTCCAGTATCAGGAAAGCCCAAACTAAGAATACTCCCTCTCCAAATCAGACAGCGCTCAGATGACGCGTCGCGGCGCCATCCTCTAACCAATGTGCTGATCCACCACTCACTTTCTCAAATTGATCAAACGGTTCAGATGGTCGCGTCACTTCTAAGCCGTCTAAGAGGTGGGGCTCGAATCCCCTGCAACGCACATCATTCAGTTAAAACAATCGTCACCGTCCACTGAAGATTGTCGCCTACTACAGGCCATAGAGGTGAGTGGCGTTTGTTCCACGTCAGTCACTGTTGATTCAAATTCAAAAACAACACTTTAGGGTCTCTGCTCCCCTTTATAAACCTCCTTTACAAACCTAAACCCAAACCCACCCCAAAGTTCTTTTGTTCCTCGTTTAGCCCAGGACTGTACCATCAATTCTCTCTGACAAAATGGTGCGCTGCAGTTTTATGATTTCCTCCTCCTCAATCTTGATCTGTAAAGATTTGGTTATGGATTTTCATTTGTGATTTTGGTTGGTTATGATTGCAGGCTTTACCCAGTCAGCAGACTGTTGACTATCCAAGCTTCAAGCTTGTTATCGTCGGCGATGGCGGTACAGGTACTATAGTGCTAACATTTTTATCAGTTAAAAGTAACTGTATTTGAGCTTGAAAGCTTGTATGCTAAACTGATCTAGTGATGTATTTTGGTGTCGTTCTTATTTGACGATTCTGAACGATGCAGTGAAAACGACATTCGTGAAGAGGCATCTTACCGGGGAGTTCGAGAAGAAATATGAGCGTGAGTTGAAACTGTGCTACTTCATATTAATAAATGAAAAGAAAAGATGATATAGATCATGTCGTTTGTGAAAAAAAAAAGAATTAAGTTGTTTTGGTATGTGTTACGTGCAGCTACTATTGGTGTGGAAGTTCATCCCTTGGATTTCTTCACTAACTGTGGCAAGCTTCGGTTCTACTGCTGGGACACTGCTGGCCAAGAGAAGTTTGGTGGCCTCCGTGATGGATATTAGTCAGTATTTATTGCTTTTTTACGCTTTTCATTCTTATGTTCATCTATGGCTTTGATTCTTAATCGTCAAATATCTAATTTATAGTTACTAATTGCAGCTTCAGATTTGAAATTTAGTTTAGAATGTTATATTTGGTTTGAGAAGTTGCTTTCCTCTTGTATATTGTTTGTATTATCGATGCATATTTCCTAGTCATTCTAATAACGGCTTCTGATTTGGGGAATTACATTTGGTTATTGCATATATTTTTTTTCCTCCTTGGTATGTCCTTAATTCTCATCCCTTGATTTTGTTTTGTTTTGTTTTGTTTGTTATGACTAAAGACTATTTCTTAGTACAATGAAATGATATACTTTAGATTGGTACTGTGCAGCATTCATGGCCAGTGTGCCATCATCATGTTCGATGTTACTGCTCGTTTAACGTATAAGAATGTGCCTACATGGCATCGTGATCTTTGCAGGTTTCGTTAATTCCTTATTTCTGTGTTGTATCTGATTTTTCCTTCTCCTGTGTATATCCATGTCCAAAACGTTGTTGATTCTTGGTTGTAGGGTCTGTGAGAACATCCCCATTGTTCTTTGTGGAAATAAGGTTGATGTGAAGAACAGGCAGGTTAAGGCTAAGCAGGTTACTTTCCACCGCAAGAAGAACTTACAGTACTATGAGATTTCGGCAAAGAGCAATTATAACTTTGAGAAACCCTTCCTCTACCTTGCAAGGAAACTTGCTGGGTAAGTGCTGTTGTATACAGTTTAAAGGTCTTCAGACTTTTTTTTCCCACAGTTGTGATTGTCCGGCTTCGCTAATGTTATGTGAATTTTAGGGATCCAAACTTGCATTTTGTGGAGTCTCCTGCCCTGGCTCCTCCCGAAGTGCAGATTGACTTAGTAGCACAGCAACAGTAAGTTTTATGCTGCTGAGTTTCCTTTTTATCTTCTTTGCTATTTAGCATTTTATCTCACTGGGATTGCTTGTGGATACACTGGAACACAAGAAATCATGTCCCTACCCCCGCCTTTCCTCATCCATCTGGCAATGATCATTCTGTCGATTCTATAATTGTTTTGCCAATACTAGCCTCCTCTCATTGCTTTTTGAGCCTATATTTATGTTATGTTCTATGTTATGTTCTAAGATATCAAATTGGTTTTTAACTTTCTTGTGACGGTGAACAGGCATGAGGCCGAACTAGCTATGGCTGCTGCTCAGCCTCTACCAGATGACGATGATGATACATTTGAGTAAAAAGTAATCAGGAGGCAGACATGATTGTATTGTTTTGAGGACCTGTATCTCAAGAGATTGGATTAGCTTGTTCTGCTTCATGGTTTTGTTTTATTCTTTCTTTCCATCCATCCTTCCCTACAGTCGCGGAGAATCCAATTACTGAATATACCGTTGTGTGTTGATTTTATTTGAATCATTTTCTTAGTAATTCTGGTTCCTAATTCAATATAATATTATTAGGTTTAAACTTGCGGTTTAATCTCAAAGCATTAAGGCTTGACATTTTTTCTTAAAAAAGATCGAAAATTTCAACTTTTTTCTTAAAAAAAAAATAATGAATTTGGTCATTAAAGGCAAATAAAAGTTTTGCAAGCTACAAGTAGCATGCATATTTGTGATGCTAATTAACTTATATTAGCTAAAACAAAATAGGGAAGTAACAACCTTCTAGACATTGAAATGACTAAATATTCCACTTTCTGCCTAATGCTTATAACTCTGTAATCTATTCTTGAATATGCTTAGGTTCTGATTTGTTGTATGTAGTTTAAAAATTGCTCTTTAGTTGATCTTTGATTTTGGAAAATGAGAGTTCTTTTTGTCATAGATGGCCTCGACGATAAAGGAAAGCGTTAAGCACAGCCACCAGTTGATATCATCATCCGAGTGTGCAAATTGACAACTCTATGATTTAATTGAGTTCCATTCACTTTGGGAATTTGCAATGCAACATCTATGGAAGTCATTTTAAGGAAAAATAAGTGTTTGACAAAAAACTTCAAAAGTGCTTTTACTGTAGAAATAGTTTTTTTAAAAGCTAAAATATAGTTTTTTCGGATAGACTATACCTGTCACTTTTATAAATAACAATTTTACAACATCTCTTTCTTTTCTTTCTCTTTCTTTTGTTTGTTCCTCACACACTCACGATTGAATTTAACATTTTACCAACTGCAACAGATACGAAATCAACAGATATGAAATCCGTAAACAGCAAAAGGGCTTGAAAAGGGAATCAAGAAGCACAAACCCTTTTGCGTATACGGCGAAACTCGCTGGATTTGAACTCGTTACGTGCCGATTTCTGAAGTCGGAGCATAAAAAGCTCGCCTTTAAGATTAACAACCTCTTCGTTGATTTCTTTTGTAGTCTTGGACCTGATTTCCTTCAACTCTTCTCTCTTTGCCATCATTATCACATACGAAGATGGGGTTTTGGAAGACGAGAATCGCGGTTTCATGGGTTGGCAAGCTGGAAGGTGACATTTGTGGCGGATTTGGATTCCGGAGAAGCTGGAGTTG